>JABUQX010014266.1:0-36060 GCA_015478945.1 Trachelipus rathkii
GAAATTAGCCACCAAATAAATATATATTAAAAAACATTCTACGATTTACAAAAACCATCTCTGTCATATTACATAGGTAACATTTAAGGCTTTATTATAATATTAATATAATATATATATATATATATATAATATATATAATAATAATAGGTTAATTAATAATATTATATATATATAGTATTAATACTAATATTAATATATATCAATATAAAAATATAATTAATATATATTAAATTATATTAATATAAATATTAATAGTTATAATAGTATACATAAATATATATATTAATATAAAATAATATATATATAAATAATACTAATATTACTATGAAGAATATCACTATAGATATATTTAGGATAATAATAAAAAAGGAGAAAGAGAAGGGAGTCAGTGAGAATGCGAGTACTGACTGATGAGACGAGAGAGAGATGAAAGAGTAAGAGAGAGGCAAAAAGTAGAGAGTAAGAGAAGGAGGATTAAAATGGGGACCAAGATCAAACACCATACAAGAACTTAAAAGTAGATCGCGGTATATTTATTTATTTTTCTTTGCTTACAGCATAAAGTAATAATAAGAGAAGAGAAAGAAGCAAATAAAATAATATAAAAGTAAGAGTATCAGATGAATAGTAAGAAGGAAAGTAAGATAGAGTAGAGAGTATAAAGAGAGAGAAATAGAAGAGAAATATGTGTAAGTCTAAAAAGTTTAGTAGTTCTACGATAATATATTAATATTCAATTGATGATTTTCCTAGCGAATGGAAATTAGGTAAATTTTCAAAAGTCATATATTGCGCTATTTGTCATCTCCTAACACTGAACTTCCACATAAGATTTAATCCACTTTAGAGATCTCACTAAACAGGTGCATCACTCGTTCCTCCTTGGGAAGGGGAATGACTGACGCCACAAACTACAACAAAAAAAAAGAAAAATAAGAAAAAATAAAAAAACAAAAAAAAAAAATTTAAACTTCTCTCACAGATAAGAAAAATAAGATTCAGCGGTTATATCACCTCTCTCTGCGCAAAACAACGTGGGAGACGTTTCTAAGGGAAGAGCACAATATAGTTATTATTTTATATTATGATTTTACGCAATCGGAATTGTAATCGCTGTGTTGCGACTATCCTTTTAATTCCCCTTCTCTCCCTTCCTCTTCTTCCACAGATAAACACTGCCGCCCGACTCACTGGCAACGACCCTATATATTAACGATGTACGCAAAGACTGCTCCGTGACAAGACGAATCCAAGCCAAAGGAAAAAGCTGCATTCCTCCCAAGATAACTGAGCAGTCACTGAGCTGAACAACTTGCGAACAGCCCGAATGGAACCCGCTAACAAGAGATCTAAGCCGTATAGGCCGCCACTATATATTAATTAGAGAATGGAAGAAGATATATGATCATTCATTAATTTTATCATACCATAAACGCCATTAATAAATACTTATATACCCAAACACAACATACAGTGACACTAAATATAATATTAGAATATAACACCATATAATCCATATGAGTAGATACTTATATAGTGAGATCTGATAATCTATAGGGTTAATAAATATATGCCATAAGTGAGGCCTTCTGTACTCTAAAATATTATATATATAGCCTGATAGATACCTAACCTTTTTACTTTTTGCTATAAAAATCTTATTAGTATGTGAGATTGTGGGAAATATTACTAGCTCCATATCACATATTTTACAATATAAATACATACATATACCATAGTTTAAGCAGTCATTTGCCTTCTTCAGCTTGGATAATGGCTGATGGCTAACACAACTCACCAATAGAGTTTATTATAATCGCTTGAAATGTGGCATCGAGGGTAGAAAATGAAATCCTCAAGAGCTACGAAATCACAAGCATCAATTAGTTTATATAAACATGTTAAATTACAAATAATATATATATATAATAATTATATATAATAATATATATATATATAATAAATAATATCTATTATATATATAATAATAATATAGTATATTAATAATTATATACTCATAATATATCTAAACTAGAATACATAAGAAATGATCAAATAGGGGAAAATATTATTGTCACTGGAAATAGCAATTCTTGAGAAAACATAACGGCCAGAAATCATTATGAGAAGGTACTATTATAATGAAGATAATTACAGCTAAACCACAAGTCATCGACTATGATAACCAGCTTCGGACTGCTTTAATCTGAGTTTAAACTGAGGGAATTATGTTGCCTACTACCACGTAATATATATATATATTCCAGGTATAATATACATTTTCACCAGATATTAAAATGAAACACAATAGAGTAAATTACCAAATATCAGACTACTTCTTTAAAGCCATATATTTATTGACCTATTAATATGCATCAACACTAATAACAAACTTTTCAATATTATAAAATAATATTAAGAATTAAGCAATATATATATGTATATCCATATAAGAAAAACATCACACTATAAATTTGCCTCTCAATAGATATACTCACTTGGACTAAATTACCCAGTAGCAATAGATATATAAATTGCAGCTAAACGCTATATATTATACAATGATATATATACTTATTATATAGAAGGATACCATCATAAGACTTTCTCCTTCATATTGACCAAGAGACAGTAGTGTACTACTTCAGATAGAAGTCAGAGAGGAATTATGATGTCGTACGATATCTACTCTCCTCTCAACACTCAATCACTCATTATACAATACACTCACACACTCACCAAAAACAGATCACATAGATGTACAAAGATTTTTTATGTCGTTTCACTTGATTGCACTACATCACGAACTTGAATATCTGAATAAATCACTTTATCACATATACAATATGCTCAACACAAACACCTATTACATTAGCTCTGATTACCCCTATTTATCTCTAAGAGTAATTTCTAATGAGCACACACTAAGTAAGCCGCTTTTTTATATAGTGGTTGATTGCAATACATTGGTTACTTTTATGTGGTTTAAAGGTTTAAAACCAATTTAATATAGGTAATAAAGCTTAATCATAAAGGGCAAAAATTCATTTCCCATATACCATATAATCAATCAATAAAGGTAATTAACTCAAACGTTAGCAACATGGCTGATTACCTAAAACCTGTAAACT
This sequence comes from Trachelipus rathkii, assembly GCA_015478945.1. NCBI lineage: Eukaryota > Metazoa > Arthropoda > Malacostraca > Isopoda > Trachelipodidae > Trachelipus > Trachelipus rathkii. The sequence goes on from JABUQX010014266.1 coordinate 3,135, forward strand.
ATCAATATTATACTTAAACATCTAAAGAAAAATTTCTCGGATAAGCCACTATTATATATATATATATATATATATATATATATATAATAATATTATATTATATAAATATATATATAATAAATGAGAAAATAAATAAGCTTTTACAATAACCTTTTGGATGTTTAATCTGGATAAATATGATAATACCTATAACTTATCCCTTTCACATATAACTTTAGATTTATATCTTCAATAGTTCCTATGGCATTAGTACTTAACAACTATTCTGCATTTTTTTAGTTGATATAATATATATTATATTATATAATATTAATATTAATACTAAATAATATATAGATATATATAAAAATTAATAATTATAATTATAATATATATTTAAATATACTATATATATAATAATATATATATAAATTAAAAAATAAAAATAATATATATATATAAAATATTTATATAAATATATATATAAATAAAAATAAATATAATATAATATATAGAAATAGAAACCATTATCCGACATAATAGAGCAAAGGAAATTGTAATCGTACAAAGTAAATCTGTGGAAAGAAGAGCCCATGCCTCAGTACCACTAATATACGACGGAGAAGGAACAAATTCTAGGAAATAACATTCAGAATGACCTAAATTAAAAGGCCTTAGAAAAAAGACGAGAGAGAAAATAGTCTCTTTAACCATGAGGAGCAACAGGTTACGGCAGAATTTTTTTTACTATTATATAATATATATTATATATTATAATAATATATTATATATTATATATATATATAATATAATAATATATATATATATATAAAATCTATGCGGTATATTATAAATGAAGATAGGGGCTGGGGGTAAGGTATTCACTAATGCATATTACATGTATTTTATAAGAATATAATAAATTAAATAATAATATAAAAAAAAACAAATAAATTAATATAAATAAATTTATATAATAAACTATATATATATAACATTCTTTTTGCCTTTGTGTAGTCTTAATGACCTTGGGCGAACTTTTCTAATAGAACCATAAAAAAATCCAAAATTCTTTATATATTAATATATTTTTTATATACATAAAAATTTTTATATCACGTCTATTTCATCACTAACTGTGACCGATCGTTTAATCTTTGCCTAATAAGGATTGCAAGTCTGAAACATTATAATATATAACTACGCCAATACTTTAGCAATATTAAATGTTAAAGATACTTTGGCAATAAATGTTACTGTAACAAGTTTTGAAAAAAACATTTCGAGGGTAGAATTACCATTTGTTTTCCGTTCAGTAAACTAATATATATCAATTATAATATATCTTAAACGTCGCATATTAAGATAGCATTAATTAGTGTATTTATCATTTCCTTTTTATTTATTTATTTACGAATGTTTTATTTATATTCACTAAAAGAGTTGGTTTAGATTAAGTATATTAATTATTCCTGATTTTAATATATTATCAGCTGCTTAATGCTTTAGGTACACTAAGCGCAAACGCTCTTAGATTCTTAATATGATGGACAACATTTTGAAGAGACGTACATTAGAAGAAATAACAATTTACTTGTGCATTTGGAAGGAATGACGTACAAGAGAAGGTCTCTGGGGTTGGTTTCTTTCTCGTTGCTGAAAAGACAATGGAATCATGATAATTTGAACTACTGAGGAACTCTTTATGCTTGTGCTTAAGAGAAGTTAATTATTCTTCGCAAAGACCTAATGGTCAAGAATATTACGAGCTACTAAGTTAACTTATACTTAAGATATTATTATTATTATTTATTTAATATTATAGTATATATATTATATTAATTTAAATTATTATTATTATATATTATTATATAATATTATATATTATTATTATTAATTATATAATTTTAATTTAATTGAGTTTATTGATATTAATTAATAATTATTATATATTATTATTATTATTAATTATTATTATTATTATTATATTAATTAATTGATTATTATTTATTATTACTTTAATTATTGTTCATATTATTAGGTTAAATTCAAATTATGAATTTAGATAATAATTCAATTATAATTATTATTATATTATTATATATTAATTAATTAATTATTATATATAATTATTATATTATTTAATTATTATTATGTATTAATATATAAAATATAATTGTAGTATCTTTAATTTTTTATATAATTACTATATGAATAAAAAAAAATAAAAGATTAAAGAATAATTATTCACAGTGAAGTTGCAAGTTATGTGTTCGCAATTTTGATAAATAGAATTAGTAAGAAGAATTGATAATATCAGTATGTCGAAAACTGGACGCACTAGCAATTAACTGGTTTCAACAAGCTACAAGATTATGCACCATAAAAATGGGTTATTGATAGAATTCTACTAAAAAATACTAAACGTAGAGCTGATGTGGTAAATTTCAAATATTGTGAAGACGAACATTCCGGGCGTTTTTAATAATATAATTTAACTATCAAAATATTTAGTACAAAATATGTGTTCGATAATGAAGGTAAGTACAATTCGGGAGGATCAGATCATCGATCGGTAAGTTTACACAAGTTACACCAATTGAATACAACCGAGATACCACTGACGGAAAAGTTATTGTAATTGAAAGTCCAAAATTGAGGCTCTTTAAAACGATAGGCAAACGTATATATAAGGCGAAGATTGATGCTTCGCATATCTAGTACCTGTTGTATATGCGGCTTGGAAAGCATAGAAGAGGAATGGAACATTATAAGTAGGAGCGAGGGAGAGAATATTTAAGGGATTCTAGAAGGATAAAACTTTATTAAAGAGAATACAGGCGGATTAGTGCATGAGAGAAGATTATAATGAATTATTAAAGACTGAGCAATGATGTTTAAAGAGTGTACGACAAACACAGTTAGATACGAAGGGCTTTGAATTGTCAATCAAAAGGGAAGTATTTTTATAATTGATCTTGCTTTGCACGAAACTATATAGCTGTAGACTGTAGAGATATCCTTAGAGAGCATGCACCAGAGAGGAGAAATCAAGTGCATAAACACTAAACAGTTTTATAAAATTGAGTTCATAGCAGCGAGCGGTGCAATTATCGTGACAAGTAAAGAAATGCAGGTTTCCAGTATTCAGAAAGCTATAATGAAAACAGTATTGCGTATGGAGACAGCAGACACACGTCATAAGAAAGGTTTATCTGTAAGTAGAAGGCAATAACTCAACTCTTTGACAAAAGTTTATATAATAGCGATGGACATATTATTGAGAAAGACAGAAGTTGATAGGTAAAAATTAATAGAGAAATTAAATTGTCATAGTTGGTAGTGGATTTGAAAAACACATAGTGCCTAATATATAATCCACTAGATATTAATTAGTCCAGGAATATAATACAGAACTTAACAGAGCCAGATTTCTATCCAATATTTGAGTGAAAAAAGAAGAGAGAAAGAAAAAAAATGTGAAAATTAAAATTGTTGGTAATGCTGCACAGAACGCCGTTAATTCCACTTCCGAGATTTCGGTACTGATGAAATTGTGGTAGAGGGGTTAAAAAAAAATTATTTAACAATCTGCATTTGATAAATTTAGTTAATAGATTTCTTTTATTATAATAGATATATTTCCGCACATTTTTTTAAGACGGTAGTTGATCAAGTTGTTGTTGTATCTGACATAAATCTAACCACTGGAATAAATATATAACAAGATTTTTTAATAAGGATCTCAGTTTTTTATTATTATTATATTATTATTATTAACTTATTATTATATTATTATTATTATTATTATTATTATTATTATTATTATTATTATTATTATTATTATTTATTATATTATTATTATTATTACATCAGAGAGCTGTGCATCAGTGTTCTTGTCGATGATGGTGACCGAAATCGTGACTTGAAACTTGATTTTGAGGAGTTCACCACAATAATGGATCCAAAATATGAACCAAAAGAAAAGAGTAAGTATTTTTATTAGTAAAGTAGTAGTTATAATAAATATTGATAGTACTATTTTTATTATTATTATTATTATTAGTGATAGGGACGATTAATCGGAATCGCCATCGGAATCGGAGGAATCGGTGGCTGATTTTTCAGGAATCGGGAATCGGAATCGAAATCGGTATCGGCAAAATTGTACCGATTCTTTGACTTATTCATGTGATCGTGGTTATGTTCTCAATGGAAATGACACCATTATCTAAAAAATCTTATTGGATCGTTTAATTATACCAGCACATTCTTTATGATATTTTCAAGACAATTATTTCGAGTCTGCCGTAATTCGATTTTTAATTTCAGTTCTTCCTTATATTCTACTTAATAAGAAAACTGGATTGAACACGCCCCGCTCTTTCATGTTTACCGGTAACAGTAGATTCTATAGTGTCATAGAGATTTGACATATACAGTATCACAAGTCGAAAAAAATACACCACGCCTAATGAGCATCTCCTGGCAAGTGGACACAATGTATTACGCTCCATAAGTCACTCGCTAATAGGGGACTATACATGTTTGACTTAAATATAGACAAACCCGTGCACCTCGTTGGACAAGATAGAGCCAGTGAATATTTTATTCTTGTATTGCTTACTCTGTAAATAATTGGGAGCATTGAGTAAAATGACTACTCTCTCCACAGAGTAATATCCACACCTTCTCACGCTTATGCAAAAAGAGTAACATATTTAACCTACTATCAATGCATCATCATTATAAGAAGTGATAGGAATATCTATAAAACTGTTATGGACCAGAATACAAATTATTTCCTTAGATAAACACACAAGTCATGATCTAAGCTAATAAGAATCACACCTTGTGAATTACAAAACGAGAGCACCTATAATATCGAGACACTTACGCAAACAAGAGACATTAAAACAAAACCAAGCACTACTCGAATATTCCAACTGACATTACCTTTCCTTTCTACATATCCTTCAAAGATTCAAGGGTTGGGGACAGAGGCTTTAGGGAAGCCACATTCACACAGCTCTCTATATATGAACACTAGTTTATCGATATATGATGTCGAACCCCTCCTAATTTCACCAGTGAACAAAAGCCGTGAAGAAGAAGAGTATATCGCGATATGCAAACCAATCGTAAGTGAGAGGTTAATTGCACTCGCCTCAAGTAATTGCCAAGTATGAAGAATATCACTAGATTTAATTTAACCAGCAGTCGACCAATTTCTTCGCTTTATCTCAGAGAAAGTTCATACATCATTAACACTCAGGAGGTGTAATATTCGAAGCCAGTATCACGATGATCTGCACTTTCAAAAATTTTTCGAACAAAACTAGATCAGACCCTTAATCCCTATCTATCAATCTATATTCTCGAGCGGCCGTGAATCATTCAAACACTAGTCACAGACTTAGAAACAACTGATACACGTTTCTATGACAATTCCTTTAGCCATTAATAAAAATTAATAATAAACATAATACTCTGTTTAGAGTCAATTTCAACATTAATTGTAATACGAAGATTACCATGCAAGTAGTAAATCGAGCACTCAGAGGCCAAATAATCTCCCACAAATATGATAAAGTAGATTTATGAGCAGTATTAAAATTATGTATAGAGCTCAAGATAAAACAGGAATTGATTATGTAGGGAACTGTGGTGCTATCCACAGATAATCAGAGCACATGACAGAAATTTCTAATTAAAAAATAGATTCAGCATTATATACTGATTCTGTAAGGATGCACACTCTACCTTGTCTATAGAGATCACATAACAAATAATCTTTACTACTGTTGTAAGAAGGTCATCAGACATATTTAATAAATCTACATATTTTTCTACTAAGAAGGCTATAAAAATATCAACTCTAATTTAAAGGACACAACGAGTGAAGCTACTTTGAGACCCAGCCACACAGACAGATGGATGTGCGAAGAAATATGTGTATAAAGGAAAAAGGAAAACAGAGCGATTTTTTCACTACTACTTCACATATAAACACAATCTTCAGATTCTTAATTATTTAATACTAACAGAATTTCACACGATTGAGCGACCATATACAAGTATCCAGTCGAGAGTGGACTATCGAGTAATGATTATCTAAATCAAATTACAGGTTTGGGGATTCTAATCATTTATGGATAGATTCTCTGATATAAGATCTAGTCCCGAAAACAGGAATTTAAAGAGAAAAAGCTTTAAAAACCTATGGAGAAAGAAAAACATTGTCACACATATAATCGCATTAAGAAAAAGGACACACGAATAGAATTTGTTCAAGTACAGATACAGATATGATAAAAGTAGAAATCAGCCAATTCAATGACGCTAATATAATAATCATGTTTAAATTAAACATTACTTCAAACAATTACAAGAAAGATATCCTTTTCACAATGGTGGTTCATCGAGAGAATAAAAGTGTACCATTTACACCATGTGGACGATACAGACTTGCTATCCGAAATATTTAACACTCAGCACCGGGCACGCTTCAAATCTACAGTGGAGGAAGACTAAGGTATGAAGAAGACAATAAAAGAGAAGATATCCAATATAGTTTCTCTCGCTTACACATACGGTATTCGCATATGACTATACTCAAGAACAAGAAGAAAAAAATGTTATAATGTTTTGCATTCACAGGTATTCCAAGAGAGCAGTACAAGGGTCTTTAGATTATGAACACAATAATAATGCACCGTTAATTTATGTTCGAGAACTGTGTTTCAAAGAATTATATACATCTTATGAGAGTAAATAATTAAAAGGCATGCACGAAAGTCTAGTATTGGATATTTTAAAAACGTAAAAATAAATGATAACAAAACTTGGCATGTTACATCTATATTGTAAATTTTAAATATTGCTTTCCAACTTAACGGTGCTCCAGATACGTTAATAAATAAATATACATTGTCATTATTTAATGCTAATATCACTACATTATATAAGACACAAGAGAGAATAAAAATATCACTAAAGATTGATCTATTAAGGGCATTATATACGGACATACATGTGCGATAACAAGGTTTAAAGTATACTAACATTATGTTTAGTAGTTTAACGCAAAATTTATGATGACCCAATATACTAAAACTATAAAAGTGCGTTTACTTATACTACAGCATCTAACAAAACAATATTATTGATCACATATATTTCCAATGAATATCTATTGCTAGTAAACTGACTGACTTGAGCAGCTATCAATATCTATCTACAATGCATTATATAATATATAAATATATATATAAAATAATATAATATATAATATATATATATATATATATAATATATATATATAATATATATATATTAAATATATATCTATATATAATATATAATTAATATAAATATATATATATAGATATATATATAAATAATATATATATTATTATCATAATATATAAATATAATATATATATATAAGATATATATAATATAATTAAACCTAAAAGAGTGACGGTAAGGAGTTTAAACCATAAGAGATCACACCTCTCCGATGAGAGAGTTAATAATAATCCCTAAACCTATACCTGATACTTACCATACGGAGTAATGAGTCGAAAGACCTATATATATATACCGAACCTCCAATATGCGGTTTAACCCTGGGGCCTAGTTTACCATTTTAAGTTATTAAATAAAAAAAGCACTACACCCATAAAATAACTAATAAATAATAATAACCTAATATTAAATATATATATATATTATTAAATATATATAAATAATATATATATATTAATATAATATATATAATATAGGACTTTATATCAAAAAAATATAAACAAAAATTCTCTAGATATAAAATTAATTATATATAAATAATTATTTATAAAAATATATATTAAGAACTTCATAATATCATTAATAGTCAACACTAATATAAACTATAAATCGGTTTCTTTACAATATAAATTTAATATATAATCTAATATTATATAATACTATATAATAAACTTCTAACTTATCATATGTCTAAAATATTTAATAACAAATAAATAAAAAAAAAAAAAAACAAAAAAAATAACCAATTAACCCCAAATAATATGAATTTTTAAGGAAGAGTATTATAATAAATTATTAATTATAAATAATCATGAATAACGACTCCTCCAATATTTAAAATATATAACTTGTATACTAATCAATAATTAATTATATAGGTTATATTTACATAATTGAACTTTAACAAATAAAAAAATCTAATAAAATGACGGAGAGAAGTTTACGATAAAAATAACAAATAGAACATATGATATACGATGTAATCATAGAGGATTCAGGAAATATCTAGGAACGGAATCGGAAAACTAGGAATCGACAACTTTTGACAGATAATACTAGAATATCGAATCGGCTATCGAGAGAGAGGCTGGAAAATATGGAAAAATCGATCCCATTCAACTAATTATTATTATTAATTATAAGTAGTATAGTAGTAGTTAGTAGATAAGAAAAATATAAGTAATAGTAGTAATTATGTTTTTATTAAATCAGTGAATTCTGTTAGAAACATAATATGAAGTTTATTTTAACTCAGATCCTGCATTATAAGCTACTCAACAAAAATTCATATATATGATAAACTATATTTTTTAAACGTAAACCCTAAACTAATTTCTTACAACTTTTGAGAGAGAAGAACCGTTGGTATTTAATAGTTAATGACAATATACTAAATAAGCACCTCATATTCACTACTAGTTTGTATTACAATAATTTAATAAATAATATTAAATTAAAAGATATAATAAATTAAAACTATTTATCATAAAATTAAAATCATAAATTACAATAAACACATATTAAATAACAAGAGAGAGACGATCAGGAATATCACATAAATAATAATAGGCGGATTCCAAAATATTATTATAAAATCTATGAGTTACGGTCACATTTTCCTGCCTATCTTCACAGTATTAAATAACGAGATTATATCACTAAAAACCACATATTCAATCTAGATCGAGATATAGGAATAGCCATGGATATAAGATATCTTCTACCGGTCTCATAAGAGACTAGATATAATAACTATTTACGGAGTATATTATCTTCCAATATAGTATAGGTAATCCATTCTATATGAGCTATAGGGTAATAACAACGAGCACAAGCTTCAGTAGTCATAATTCAGATATACGTAATTCTGAATCTTATAGGAGATATTTTATTAACTCTCATATCCTAGTTAGAGGGCCTGGGAGCCTCATAAGTTAGAAAATACAATATCTGCTTATCCATTGAACAAACTTATATCTAAGGAACACCTTAAGTAATAAGTTGAAGGGATCTCGAACAAGGAAGATATCATTAATACATTACTATAATAATAACATATGGTATATAATACCAAGTAAACCCTTAACGTATATATAACCTTGATGGATTAGTACTGTCCAAATATAAATATAAAAATATATATTTATCTATATATATAATATATATATAATATATATAATAATATATTATTTATATATATATATATATATATTAAATATATTAATATAATAATTAATAAATATATATTAATATATATAATTAATATAATTAATAAAATTAATATATAAATAATGTAATATTTATATATTTATATAAATTAATTTACCTTTCATTTCTCCTATATATACCTTCCTTTATACTTATCTCACACAGATGTTAAGGGTAGAGTGCAGTACATCGATCAGAGATAGTTACCGACAATCTCAAACTACTATATATTGCACCCTTTAGTTCGCCCTCACCTTATACATAGATACCAGACGAGAGAAAAAGGGTTATCGCGCGCTGTAGATGATTTCTGCTCTACCTACACTCACTCATTAACTTCACGGCACGCGGATATGAATGAAGAAAACGACTATGATAGTCTAGTCCAGATTGTTAAATTAAATAGTCTATGGAATTTTATAATGACATTTTCATCAGTAACGAAAATTGGTAAGCATTGGACAGAGAACGCCCACCTACTATCTCCTCCGAGTGTTAATGCAAGAGTAACGCGGTAAGGTAAGGGAAGCGCAGAGTCGGCCGTGAATACCATATGGATTGTTAACAGAACTTAGGTTTCAATATATCGGATGATCCTACTAATCTTCTACGTCGTCACATGCACTCTTCTAGAAGAACTCGCGCAAAGGTAATATTACATTCGCTGTTATATACTGGCGGCACTAGATCGCCCTCTATCCTACACTTCATGCTTCTTTAGTAATCCTTTATATTACCGTAAGCCATTAGAACAGCTACCTCTCCTAGGGAAAATTTCACAATATACAATCTGAGGTTCGCATAAATATAATTATGTCTAACACACACGAAACTCAACACGAGCAGGAGTTTGTATTGAATACATAGCACCTTGAGTTAGCTAATACTATATAAACCATGTTATAACATAAATATCTTCCTATTAATAATATCTCGCCTAAAACCACTTCTAAAAGTAGTGGCCATAAGGTAAATAATCACTGGTGGAAGCTGTGGTTAATAACTCTTGCATATTTTAATAATTATATTAATAAATATACAAAATATTATTGTATTTATTATTAAATATTTACTAAAAAATAGCACTAAGCTTAATAAATATATAATATGCTGGGAGGTTCATGCGGCAAATATTATATTTTCTATTATAGTATCATTTAGATATGTAAGTATAGTTGAATAAAATATTGATATATTACTAGTAATATAAATATTTTAACCACGTGTGGAAAATCTTGTCAAATAAAAGAGCTCCCATTTTCCGCTTTACAAAATATGTTCTAGAGATTCTTCTTATACTATTAATTATTTTCGTATCTATAGTCACTACTTTATGAAATATATCATTATTAATACATGAGTATTGAATGCTAATTTGTTTCATCTTTGAAATCATTACTATAGGCAAAACACTGGTCAATCTTGTTTTCGCTTAAAGCCTCTATAAATATATACTTATCATAATCACTCTATTCAGACAATCACATCACTATTATTACTCTCAATGGAGGATTATAGATAATGTCATCTGAGTTGAGTTTTTACGAAGATTTAGCGTATACTGAGTAGAGAAATATAATATTATGTCAAATCAGTGTCCATACATAATATTATCAATAACTAACACTGCGGGACGGCTCACTACAAGATCCCATTATTTTAAATTGAGAAATTCATCACTCTAGTGAGGATTAGGTCATATCGCTGACCGTTGAAGGCTCATTAGGTTTGGTTACCTGACTCACGGCATACTCTCACCTCACATAGTATCAACGATATACGACCTCTTACTCGAGCGTATTTAACGCCTATAGTCGTCTCTAGAGCTTAACCACGTAACTACGCTAATCTATACCGCCATACCACAAGTCTATACATACAGCTTTATACACCTATTATCGAAGTTCAACTAAACTATCTAGCCTATTCTAAACCGAGGCTCACAATAGCCTACACTATCGGCTATTTTCACACGCGATCATACTACGCCATATACCGCGAGTCACATATCACCGCTCTCCATCGAGCTGATTAATATGGGTTATGAGTTTAAAGTTAATAATATTTTGAGGTCTATTAGGTACGAAAGAATTACATAAGGTATTAATTAAGTATTATATTGAGTGATTAAAGATAGATATATTCGGTAATAACTTAGAAATTTTATCAAGCCAAATCAGTGACAGGAAATATAGAACTAAAAGAATTTACAACATATCGAGTTGTAAAGTGTACTAAATAGGTAATTTAGATTTTTATTATTCTACAGCTGAATTTTGTAAAATATTGTAAGCTTGATGAAATTTAAGCAACGTCAACCACTTCTGTCCTTCCCAATATTAAATCAGTCTACATTCAACACCATGCATTTTGTGGACAAAACATGACGGTTTGGAAACTCACCCCATGTAGGATTTTATCTAGGCTTACTACTACCACGCCAACAATTCTATGTAAGTCCTTGCAAAGCAGCGACCCACGATGATGTGGGGCGTTTATCGACCAATACACTTATTGAGAAGGATTAGAATGAGAGAATAATAACATAATAAGAGAATGAATAACAGAAAGTTGATTAATTGCATATATATTCATAGCGAATATTAGTTATGTGAACGTAAAAAGAATATATGAAAATAATAATAAATCTAATTATTATTAGAAGAATATTATAAAATAGGGAGGATATGAAGATATTTAAACATAAATATACACCGTGATATATATTATATATATATATATATAATACTATATATAATATAGTATATATAATATTTAATTATATTATATAATATATAATATATTATATATATTATATTAATATATTAATATATATATATATAAATTATATTATATATATATTATATAATTAATATATATATATAAATTATATAATATATATATATATATATATATATAATAATAATAATATCATTATAAATATATTAATTATATATATATTAATATATAATAAATTTAATTTTATAATATATATGTATAGTATATATTATATATAATTAATATAATATTTATATATAATTTATTATTATATATAAAAAAGGATAACAATAAAAATATTGATAATTAATAAGTAGATAATATATTATCAATTATAATAAATATATATTACTAAATATTTTATTATAAGAAGTAATTTTTTATATTTATACCATAATCCAATTATCTAAAAAATTCAAAATATATAGAGTTGTTAATATATAATAAAATATAAACCTATAAATTTACCAGGAAAGTAAGTGAAATAAAATCGTATTAAATAGGAATTTAAATTGACATGAGCCAAAATTTGATATAATTTATATCTATATACTAGTAATATTAATATATAATTAAATGTATTACTCATTTCTATTAATTAGATTATATTATAAATATTGAAGATAATAAAATAAAAATGAAAATCGATGATATTTCACACTCCTTTATATATATATATACTAATACTATAGATTTAATAAAAGGAAAAAGCTTAGCTCATATAATTTATATTTGCAATTTATCTTTAAATTTTATATCTGAAAATTCTAGAGCAAATTCTTCATTTAAATGTGAATTTTAAAATCATAATGCATGCGCTGGTGTGGATTCATCTTTATTGTTACTATGAATTTTTTTTTCACATCCCTTTCCTCAAACTGTAAAACTTCTTAACAGACGCATTAATCTATATTTTCAACTAACAATCTGATCATCAACTACGTTGTCAGATGGTTCTATTAGCGAAATACTACGTATACTCATAGAACCCCCTTCTCATCGCACCCTTCCTATTCTCTATATTAGCCGAATTTCACTGGGCCTTACACTTTAACCATACTCATCGCAATCACCATGGTTTCGTCTTTGTTTATCAATTATTTATAATGACAATCACGTATTAATTACTAGCCTCGCACTCTATTGGATCCACGGACTAAGTCTATAACACTAGCGCATGAGTCCATTGCTCCATCCTACACTTATACGACCGCGAGAAATTGGGCAGTCCGTGCGGTGAGAATGAGGGATTAGTTGAGTAGCCCAACCCCGATATCTACATTTTAGTTTGATACCTAAAACCTATCATCTATATACATGATATTATACTAGACCTTCACATTATACTTATATCACTTGATCGAAATTCGGTTTTAGACACTATACTGAAATCATAGCAAACCATAGTTATTGTCCTTACTTAATGTCTCAGGTCCTCACAAATATTTAGCCAAAATGACTGGTATGCGTTTACTGCAATGTGTTGCGCAACCAGACGTTATCATATTACTGATTCTCTATAATATATGAGTGTTATCTAATTTTGAATCCTTCTTAATATTATATCTCATACCTGTGTCTTAAATGACACATTAAAGTTACAGTTAGTGTTTGTTTTCTTATTTCACTAAGTGAGTATCATGAACTAAAACCTACTAATAAAAAAAAATTTTATAACCTTTTTAATTTCAGCCTATGTAATAATAAACACTCCTTTAACAAACGAATCCCAAAAAAAAATTTAATCAAATTCCCTATATATACATCTTTGCTTCACTCAAAATCACAAATTTGAATGATTTTACTACTAATTTTCATACCTCTAATGTCTTATTTTCTAGTTCTATAAAAGAATGTGCCTAATAGTTATAGTAGAAAAACATTAAGTAGAAAACTGGATGCCGCCTACCTAACAGTAATTACCCCTACCATCTTGCTAGCAATTATCCTAATTTTAGCTTCTTCTATTCTCATTCCCTAGTATCGGCATAAAGGAACGTCCGTCTTCACGGGTATCCTTTGATTTATCTTTCTTCACTCTTGATAAATACTTCACTTTCTTTCTCATATATCAATGTATTTATTCTCAAAAAAGTAACTCCCTGACATATGGATCTTGTTGGCTAGCTAGATTATCTATAGTAACACTTTGAAATTCAGCCACTATTGAGTAAGTTTTCTTATCTTATTATATGATTATTATTTTTACTTTAGGACGTGGAGAGGGTGGTCCAGTCACTAGTGAGCTGTAGACGAGTATATGAAGTAATTATTATTCTCATATTATTACTATGTAGTATAAACCTTAACTTAAACTCCTGCTTGTGTCTCGTTGCTATTAGCGGCGTAAGGACCTGACTTTTCAAGTTCGTACTTTCAACTTCTAAATAATTCTCATAGAGAGACTATTATTTTAATTTCATCCTATAGAAATCCTTATGATAATTCTATTCTTTCGAATAGCTGAAATATTAAGAATCATTAACTTACAAACGATTCTATTATTTAAAATATATATTACTATAATAAATGGTGAGACTTGTTAGTCTTTGACTTCTTATTCTTCTCATATACATCTACTAGTAATTCTTCCGACAAAGCACCAATCTGACTCACTTCTGATAAAGTACTGAAACACGACGCTCGTAACTAATTCATCATTACTCTTATTCCAGACTATTTTATACAGAACTAACTGAGATCTATTCCTTACTTTCAACCAACCTCCCACACCAACTCATTTTAATTATATATAATATAGCAATTAATTTATGAATAATTTAATTATTCTCAGTTATAAAAAGATATGCTATATGAAATAATTCATAAGCATGAAATACTACTAATAAATTATTTATATGATCCTGACTGTATCCACCTGTGCTTCATTAAAGAATTTTAGTATATCTATCATGAGTATTATCATGCACTCCATCTTGGTAAATTTCTATGCGTCTATCCTATAACTTTATATCTTTTTTACTTTCTTGCTTGAGGAAGCGTTGCTATTTTAACTATTGTGACCTAACCCTCATCAACCATCCAAGCTAATCCGTAGTATATGCTATATTAGCCTCAGTATTTATGATTTCCGAAGATTCTCAATATACTATCTTTAACGGGAAAACTTAAAACATTCTTAAATACTCACCTAAAATTAACTAATCCGAAAGTCAAATTGTCTCACGATAATAGGACGAACAGTTCTTATCTAAGCTGAATGAATAGTAATCCTTACCCTACTTTCTGACCTACTTATATGGTTTCACGTTCTTCCTCATTCTGGTTATGAAATACTTTTGCTACCGCGTATGGCCATTTATAATCGATAAAGTCTTCTTAGATCTGGCAATAAATTTTGATTTCTCAACTTTCTTTATTGGTATCTGCTTCCTCCTACTGATTCCTTTCTGGTTACTTTTACTAATGACTAACTGTTGAAGAGTTATGTAGGTGTACTACACTATGAGTTTTTTATTCAGTTCTGTATCCAACTGTATCAACCTTATTAATTATTAATTTTCACTAAATAGTCTATATTTCTCTCATAACTTCATGCATCATCTAAATTAATACAGCTACCAAAAGTATAGATCAGACTGAATTACTAAATTCATTTAAATTACTATTATATCATTTATGAAACGCAAATTAATTTGATAGATAGGCATTGAGTGATGTTACTATTAAGAGATATCTAACTTATGAACTTGATTTATTTTCTCTCCAAGTTCATAATTGAGGAGTAGCTGAGTAAATAACATGGATTAGTTATTTCCAATGCCTTCCAAATTATCAGTAATTTAGTAAATTAAATTATATCAACAATAAAATATATATCAAGAAGAAGAGGAAAATATTCGTCATATCATGTTAATTCAATATTTATACTATCAGTAAGTATATATATATAATATCCTTTTATCTTTGAGAACTTAAAATCAAAAGTTTCCTATTTATTATTTCTTTATCTTAAGACATTTATATTTATGAGTATTGAGAGTAATTCACTTAGAGTACTATTTACAAAATTCCTTTAACTAAAAACTCAGTTTTTGCTATTTAATATTAAAGGTGTCAGTTCTTATCTACTTAGTATGGAATATGCCATCTATTATTAGATATTGTTACTATCTTACACATCTATTTGAAAATTAGATATGATCGTATTGTAAGGGCTTTATGTCTACTTATAAATACCTTATAATTTTTGGTCCCTACTAACTCTCTCTCCAGTCTTAATAATTACTATACAAATATATACCCTTACGATTTCTGGGGCAACTTCTCCTAATTATATTATACTGTTTGCCAATTCTATAAAAACATACAATTGACTCTGAACTCGTATAGTCAGATTACTGGAGTACCTAGTCTCCCATAGTATATATATATATATAATTATAATATATAATATATATATATTATAATAAACTATACTTGCTTCCCATTAACTAGCTAATTGTATATCATCTTATACAATGTTTTTATAACAATAGTATAAAGTTCATTGAAAGCTAATAGACCCGACAGTTTTATCTCAAAAATGTTCTTTGCCGACACCCTCCTTCTCCGATATAACGACTTAACGCTCACAATAGGCCTATAAAAGTTGATGAAGCACTACCATGTATCAACAAGGACAATTGGGTGTAAAACTCACATGTTTACGAAGACAGTTTTCAGTAAGATTTGAGACGGATGAGTTGATTCTGTCCGTACCTGAGTTATCACAATTTTGCCCTGTGAAGTGGTATATTGCAGATAATATATATTACCATTTTTTTTGCACCTATAAGAACTCTTTAGACCATCATATGATGAATATATAATTTTAAATATATATATGATACTTATTATAGCACTAGCGGGCCAACTGAATAAGGAGGTAAAGGAATAATAGTAATCCTCATATTTATAAGATGTATTATTAGCTATAGCTATTTAATTGAATAGCCTAAGTATTACATTACTTATAGAGAGAGTATGGAGTAGTAATAATTATAATAATAAGTTATAATAAAGAAATATCTTGAAAATTAACCTAGGTCTAGTCCTTCTTAATGTAGTAGGTGAATAAATTGGAGCAGTTTTGGTATATAATAACTCAGAAAAAAAAATACTATATTTTAGCTATTTTGTACTCAGTGAGATACCGTTTATATTAGGTCATAGAGAGTAGAATAATAGGAGTCTTCATTTGAAAGTCTGATACTACACTAGCAATTATTCATGAGTATAATGAGCACTTACGTTTATTTATGCTATTATTCAGTGTTATGTGAGTAATAGTTTAGCCAGGGATATACTTGAAGATGTTTCTCAGGCATCTATTCCTATCTAGGTTTACTAGGTATGGTCACCTTTATAAATCACTAAATATAGAACGCTAATTATTATTTTTATACTATTCACTGATGTGAACTCTCAAGCCTATCTCTATGCCATGATAACCTAAAAGATAGTCTCGAACAAGTTTTAAATATTATTAAAATAGCTATTTTCCTTATTAATTCACTTTCTATCAATCACTTTCACAAAAAAGTCCAAGTTAAGATTTTATTTCTATGTCATAAACTAACAAAAAAACTTGAAAATTAAAAATGGTTAATACTAATACTAATTAAAGTTATTTTTTATGTTTATTATTATTATAATTATTATTATTATTATTATTATTATTATTATTATTATATAAGTAGGAGTAGTACACGAGTTACTAAATAATATCAGTAGTTGTAGTAGTAGTAGTATAGTAGTAGTAGTTAATACTATAATAATAATATAATTAAAATAATGATAAGAATATAATAGTAAGAATAATAATATTAGTAGTAGTAGTAGTATTGGAAATTGCCGGGCCAATTGTATAGTAAAGGTGGTGAATTATTCTTATGGGATATAGAAGAATTGCATCTTTTTAATTATTATATTTTAATTTCCCCGCCCTAATGGTTTTGATATTGGAGTAGAAGCTTTTTTGATTTTAAATGACACTTAATTTTTAAAACCCTTTATATCTTTATATATAAATATTATTGAATTAATTAAATTTAGCTTAATATTAACTTAATTTAATTGAATAATTAAAGCCGGCGGGCGGCGCCTTTTCATGTAACGACAATTTACAAATGAATGTATTGGTTGTGTAAAGATTTTTTTTTTTTTTTTCACAATTCTTCCTCAAGATATTTGCTTTCTAAAATAAAAAAAATGATTTTTATCTTCTTTTCTGTTTTCTGTTTTCTTTTAATGTTTACACGTTCAATTTGCGATTCTGTTTAGGAATATTTGCCTCGTTCCCATATTTGGTTCTTAGTCGGTTCGTTCCAAAAATTTGCATATGTTCCAATTCTGGACACTGGATTCAGACTCCACAACATTACTAAACAACGTTCTTTTATACAACCTGATCAGTGCCACCTTAAATGTTCCTTATATCAAATACATCAAGAGTATTATCATCATCCAATAAACTCCTACACCTCCGTCTTAGAATATATAGTTAACTCACCAAGCAACTCCTCAAAACATACATATAGCTCAAACAACATATAAGCGGTAAAATTATACATAAAGTATACCACTACTAATTAATATCAGTTATAATTTCTTTAGAATAGAACAATAAGCTCGCTAAAGAACATACAGTTCATTCCTATTTTTACTATATTCCAATATGATTTATCTGCATACCCTTCATTAGATACTACAATTAAGCACTATTCTCATTATCTCTGTAATGGATATCTCTCTACTTTCTTGTAATAGTCTATATCTCTATATCATTAGCAATTGTTAATTTTTTAGATCTTAAACTATATGTAACTTATTATACAAAAATATTATCATGCCACGCCCCTTGTATAATTTCACATAACCATGATCAACGTAATACTTCTAATGAACATGTTTTTCACACATTTAATAAAGCTTCATATGATACAATCTGAACTAGGTCACGCAATAGTATATCCACACAGACAAAGCCCTAACAAGGACCCCCTTAAACATGAATAAACGTTTAACAAGTTACCAAAGTATTGGTGCATTCATTTCACTTAACAAACAATAAACGTAGCTAACATAGTGCATAGAATACCATCAAAAATCGTAATCTCATTTCACTCGTGAGAACTTCTCTCTCAAGCATTAGTGGATGTAGTCTGATTAACAATGTTAATATTTACTTTTGTTTACAGATAGAATATATTTAAGAAACTAATATTATTATTCAATTATAAGAATTGCTATTATAGTGAGTAAAATATAAATATGACTATACGTCATAACAATAATAAAGTTTATTCAGCATATCAATAATGCAAACATAGCATAACCCGAACTAAATAAGAAAATTAAATGTACATATCAGACAAACCTTAACACAAACTTACCTATTAATGAATATAACTGATCACATTAACAAAAGCTTACTCAACACTTATAACACCTAAGCCTCGTAAAGAAAATATCAACATAATCCAAAGCGTAGAAGATACGTTAGACGATGAGTCATCGACAGCAACATAGCGAAAAATGTCCTATCACTTGAATAAAATATAGTGATAATAACAATCCTTAATAGAGTAATAGGATTCTTTTTACTTTTACTACCTAACTCATAAGCAGTCGTAAACCAATGTGAAATAGACACACACGAAAACGAACCATAACCGTTCAACAAGTCTATTACAACATGCATGAATAATCGGACTTTGTTTAAAAATGCGAAAGTCAAAAATCATCTATATTTCTGTATTGTTCACTCAATCTAGTGACTACAGAGCAATTCGTCCCACTTACAGGATTTTAATCGTTAATCTACCGTTTTGATTCTTTTTAAGAGTGAGGTGCTATAGATCACAATATTGCGAGAAATGATTAGCTCTAAACTCCTCCCATTTTCGAACAATACGCAACACCCACATTGATTTTGAGTCTATTGTAACAAGCCGTTTGATTACAGACAAGCTATAACACGCCTACAGTAGAGTAACTACATAACATACAAATCGATAACTACTCATACTTTCTCAGCATTATCTCCATCCCTAAAATCATGCTTAATTAATACATATATATATATAATTGATTTCTAAACAAAGAAGTCTATCATAACATTGGCCTAATTATCTATAGACTAATCAATACGAATATATGCGTCTAACGTAATAAAATGTTTTCAGACATCAAATACAGCTAACAATATTGCATTAGAGACCGCCATGAGCTAAGAAAATAAAGTGTCATAACATAATAACGGCTAAAAACACACATAAACACAAAGAAATTATTCAGACTACTCAAAAAAAAAACAAGAGCTGATTAACATTTGTGTTTTGTAATGATTTGTCTTGATCATGCATATTAATTGCAAATTAGAGTACAACCACCAACATTTCGCATACAAAAATGTAACATCTATTTTCTATTTTCATTACTTATTTTATTTTCCTAAGAGCAGATATACCTTTCATGGAGAATTAAAAATATAGGATTAAAATTTATAGCTCAACCATGGTAAGATTAATTCAAATAACTTGTCCAAATATTGACTTTAAACTTGCTTCCTTTATCAAAAGTTTAATACTATGTTTATACAGAAAGGACAGAACTAAGATACGTTCACGTCAACTTTCTTATCATTAAAATAGTAAAATTTAACAAAATAACATCATCCATAACCCAAGATCAGCACTGGAAAGTATTTCCATACCCGACGAATACATTTGAACAGAATACCCGTAGAACTAAGAGAGCACTAAGGTTTGTTATCGTCGAGACAACAAACATGGACAAAAATTCAAGTTTTTAACGCATTACCACTAACATATAAATATAAGTGTATCTCTAATGTGGAATAAAATATGCATAATTATACAAGTGTAATACGCTTTACTGATCCTTTAAAGCTGTTAAACAGCAGCTAAAGTAACTAACAATTCGCATACAGAACGTAACATATTCACACCTTATAACGCTTTTTCGAACGTATCTGTAACATATCATGTATTTTTACCTTAACATAGTAAATATTTTAACAAGAACACTTTATCAAAACCGTACCTACTTTAATTAAATACATAAGCTCATCGTTATTAATACCATGATACAACCTCTACGACTACACGATTACACACATCTTGAAGTACAACGACTAGATCATACGCAAGACATAATTAGAACACTAGGAGAGAATCAACTAGATTATCAGATGCGCGCAAGATAACTCTTAACACACCCACTTTATCACGCACTAGATAAACAGTTAAACATTAAATAAAATTATGACACACCTACTAACGCTACATGAGAGCTAAAACGTTATTACTACACTGCATAGCTTATTGATGTGTGATCTCAATAAATCATGAGATCATTTACATTAGCTTAAATAGATATTTTTCAGATCTAACAGAGATATTTATATTTTTAATTTGAGCTATTTTATTCATCTAATAGCGTGTATTCTCTCTAGTCTAATTACATAGTAACCGTTTTTCAGTAATTTTTAACTCATTTTATAAATAATTAACAAATATTATTTCGATACAATATCATTTTTTGTATATATCATTATTAATTACTATAAACAATGATATCATTCACGATATCTCAAAATTTGCAAATACAAAAGCTTATCCAAGATACATAACATCAAATTTTCTTTCTTTGAAAAAAAATATTAAATAAGATAACATTTAACATGCTTTAAATTATAATGTTAATTAAATATAAATTATTTTTTTATAATTTATAATTTATATGAGCATATTTTAGACTTTAAAAGATTAAAATGATAATAAATATAGTCAAAAATTCTAAAAATAAACTCCCCTTAAATAAATCAACTATAGAACCTGAATTCCTATCTACTGATAGACTTTGATCTTAATTGATCTATTTGTACTATATTATTTAATTTTCGAGTTAATAATTTCGTACTATACAATATAATACACAAAAATATAGATTTTTATATTATAAATACTAAATGATTGAAACTCATATCTTTATATCTTAACAAATGTGGTGAGAGAATAAAGCTAACTTAAAACCTGAACAAGGAAATAAAAATAAGTATACAATATGATATCTACTACTAACACATCGATCATCGTAGAATAAACTACTAACATTACAAACCATTCCGCCATCTTAACTGAATCAGTAAGAGTACATAATAGTAGCATAGATCAATTTTCTGTTCTGTTTTTTCATATACTTTTTCAAACAAACAGGCAAGATTATCGTAATTACGTACATGAGTCAGAGATAATGAAATTAATTTTTAACCACTAATTGTAATAAGAGAGTAATTAAATTTAGCAAAAATTTAACTAATATACCTCAGTCTAGACTCATACATAATCTGACCAGAAATACTAAATCAAATTTATTCAAACTTAGAGAGTAACTAAATTATTTTTAACATCTATTTTTTAGTAATATTTAACTCAAAAATTCATCATAACATCGAGAGTCAAATATCATAATCCAACTACAAAGAATTAGTTTGCAAAACATACAAGTTTTTAACCAAACCAAACATAAAACAAAAGTTATGTCTCTTAAGATTTTATGAATATAAACAAAGCGAATAATAAATACTGGTCCCAACAAAGTATGTAGACATCTGCAATAAAGACTAGTATATTTATTTCATCATATCGAGAGGCCAGACTTAACAAAATATTGTGCAAATGTACAAATGCAACCTAAGTGAATGCCTCACGTATGAAGAGAATTGCAGCTAGATCATTAAAGTTCAGATCAGAATTTATCTTATTCAAAACGGTAAAGTAGACATAACGAGCGTCATACTCATACCCTTAGACAATACCGATATGTTCCCCTACTTTTCAGCATACAAGCATAAAGGCTAAGCCGATAGCAATTCTAATCGCAATAATCCACTTTCAAAGTGACCAATCTACCAAACGTATACCTCACATCTTGAATCTTGCGCATACATCTTTCTATGATGTAATCACTCGATACAGAAAAGACAAATAAAAAATGAAAAATTAAAAAAATTTAAAAAGAGAGATAAAAAAATATTTGTTTTAAAATATTAAAAAAAAATTTTTGAAAAAATTATCATCATTTCTTAACTGAATTTAGTAATAATGGAAAAAGTTGCTCACTTCCAAGTAAATTTAAAAACCAAAAAATTAATACAGATGGAAGTGATTATTCAGAAGTAAGGAATTTCTCATACATCGGATATTGTCAGTCTTCTTCAAGTTTATAACTAACTAAGTAAAAAAAATATTTTTTTTTATTAGATAAATCAATTTATACTTGCAAGTTGCAACTACCTATGACTACTACAACCACTCCCCCTCACAAACTCCTCACCCTCCTAGCCTTACAAACCCTCCCCCATCTAATGATCTATTGATTCATGTCATATTTTGGTATATACATAACACAAAACTTTTATTTATTTTGTTTTACTACGCTTTATAATAAT
This sequence comes from Trachelipus rathkii, assembly GCA_015478945.1. Classification (NCBI taxonomy): domain Eukaryota; kingdom Metazoa; phylum Arthropoda; class Malacostraca; order Isopoda; family Trachelipodidae; genus Trachelipus; species Trachelipus rathkii. The sequence goes on from JABUQX010014266.1 coordinate 26,890, forward strand.
TGTTTTTACTAAATTTTTTACACGCTTTTCATATTTATACCTTAAGAAATTTGGGTGTTTTTACATACCCCAAACCTGTAAATCAGTAAATCAAACCCCCACCCCTCCCCCATATCCTCCTACCTTATTATTTGCAATCATATAGCATTTAACTAGGTAATATTTAAACAAAATATTTATCATAGACGATTTAGGAAAATAACCTTGTCGCCACAATCCTTCCTTTGTTTGTATATCATATTATTGTATTATTATGCTTGAGTATGTAGACATTAACAAAGTATACCATACTTAACAACAATTAAAGTATTATACTATAAAATATGAGGTGATGGTGACTGTACTGATCACTAATTTTACACTTTCTAACTATCACTTGATATTTTTATCTCATTTAGGTTTGCCGAATTTTAACCTAAATTATTTTTATTCAATTAATCTTGTCTAAATATTATTTATTTGATTTATAGTTTGATTTTATATTGTCTATGTATTCATATGTGTATGCTTTTTATTATTCTATATATAAATGTAAACATAGCATTTCTATTGAACTTATTAATATATATATTTATTTTACGTTTAAAATCTAACTCATCTTAAAATCCTGAAATATAATCTGTTCTCTATTTATCAAACTTTCATACTTAACAAAGTAATTAACTAACAATTTCTTTTTTTGAGCATTGTATTTAATTTGCATGGTCTTTTTCTAACTTATATACTGTGACTATAGATTTTTTACTATTTAACATATAGTTATTAACTTTTAAAACAAAATTTATTCTCATATACAAAATTTTTTTTTTATAATATTCTGTATATCCCTTAATTAAATTCTTCTTTTTCTTGATTTATTTTGCATAACATAATCAATGTTTATTCATATAATAAGCAAACATAGGAATCATATGAACTGAGACTCGAATATGAGAGTAGTACGGATAACTCAGCACAACCTCTACATACATCTTACATAGACCGACTAATATAGGCAGTCAGTCATATTTACAAGATATCATATACTTTAAGCAACCTGTGACATAACTCAAATTTGCATACAATAGACGTAACTTATTCACACTTTTCCAAAACATATCTCACTGAGAGATAAATCATTGTTTAGGTATTTTTTGCAGCGAACATAGAGCATTTAATCAAAAATGTGTATCACAATCTAGTGTAATTATACTACTGACCAAACTTCGAAATACGCTTAACGCACAAGATTTACACCATTCTAATAAAGCTAATTATATAACCTGATGTAAAAATAAAAAAATGTATAACAATCAAATCCTACATACTTTATGCATGAAATTAAATGCTAACAATCATTAACAAAGTTCCATACTAGCAACAGTAAAGTAACTATCGGTGTGCATAAAAAAACGTAACCTATTCATCACGTTTTCAAACATTCATATACTACAATCAATTACAAACTATTTAAGTGGCTCTGTAAGTACTTCATTTGCTGTACTATTATCATAGAGAATCAACGAGAAATTAATGATGCCAACGTAACAAAAGTTTTTGGCTATCAATAAAGCTAAACATATCATAGTCTAACGCAAGATATAAAATACACACGAAAACTAAACAGCTTAAGTCAAGAATAAACTGCTACATATTAACTAAAGTTTTAAAAAAATACTTAACAACAGTAAAGTAACTAACAACTCATACAGAACGAACAAGTACGAAGCTTGAATGAGGTCAAATATTCATTTAACAAATAAGTATAGCGAATGAGTTGTATTAATTTTTAATTCATTCTTTTAAAACCTTTTTGGTCTTTTTAAAAAAACTTTTTATTTTATTTTAATTTTTTCGTTTAAAAACTTTTTTATGATTTTTAAAAAAACTTTTATTCTATTATTTAATTTCTATTATATAAAAATTTCTGTTTTTCAAATATTTGTTTATTTTTAATTTTTAATTTCCCAGTAAAACTGTCTCCCAAGTTACAGCGAATCTTTCAGTTGTTTAATCATATATGCGTTTAAAACTTTTCTCGGATTATACTAAAAAATATTTACATCATACAACTTCTCATAAACGTAAAGAAAATTATGTTTTTACATACCACTAAAACGGTAAATATCAAGTGAATAGTAAATCAAACCCACCCCTACAACCCCCTACAACGATACGCCAACCCTGATCTATTGGGAGTTTTGACCAACATTGATCTATATGAAAAAAAAAGAATTTAAACCAAGACTTTCCGTTTTGGGAAAGAAAAAACCAATCCCTAATACCGCCAAAAGAGGTTATCCCCATAATTAGTAGAGGAATCGTCACATTTTGGAATAAACATAAGCATAAAAATATATTCTTTTTTATACTAACCCTCGATAATATAACCTGATGTGTAACAAAATTGTCACATCAATAAAGATAACAATAAGATAAACCTGATGTAAGATGACATAATGTATAACAATCAAACCTAACACTAAACCTTAAACACGAATAAAACAAGAACTATAGAAGTTCTATATACAAAGTTTCAAATACTTAACGCAAACCAGTAAAAATAGCAAACACATTGACGAGAACGTTCTGGCCTTTCACATACTTTGTTTTACTTTTTGTTTTAAAAACTTGTATTGTATTATTGAACTTTATTTCTTTAAAACTAAAAGAATTTTAAAAAACTATTTAGCATATTTTTTATTATTTATTTGTTTAAAACTTTAAGATAGTATTTTTTTTTTTTATTTTTTAAACTTTTTAAATAAGATTTTAATGTTTTTTGTTTTATTAATTTATTGGTGAGATTTACTAAAAAAATTTATTTCTGGAATTATCATAATTCTAGTATATGTCTCACACAAACGATAAACAAAATTTACATGTATTTACAGTAAACTAAGACAGTAAAAACAAACAAAAAGTGGTGAACAACACACGTCAATAAGAAGACAATTATACATCAACACAGTACCATGATTCGCTATGAAGCTCATAAAGTGGGTGATAATTAACAATGCCAGAGAACGTAGCTAAACAGAGAGATACCATACGTGAGACAGGAAAGATCAAACATGGATGTTGGCTAGTACAGACCGTACCAAATTCACACTTTATTGTTTCAAAACATATCTCATAACATATCACTGTTATTATTACATTAATCAATGTTAGAATTTAAAAAATATTTCATAACATAAAGCACAACATAATCACCAACAAATATTTGCTGACTAACCAAAAGTTTTTTATCGATAAGCTTATCACATCGTCTTCAGATTTATGACTAGAACGCAGAATCCCAATCCCTAACCTAACATACCTAATGATCGAATAAATGGCTAAACATTTAACAAAGTTCATCAAGCTTAGACGAACACTAAAGTACTATAACATTAGCAGTAACAGAACGAACATATGTGCGAAGCTAATTGGGCGTTTCTGAGTATTATCACTAAGTCTATACAATACACAGTCGAGAAATTGTATCAAGGACTCCGCCAACGTTTGTGAAACACATTAGCAATATCTAAATGAATTCTTTGGTTTGGTTCGTTTTCCCAAACATTATGCAATAATAATTTGATACTGGTTTCTTGTTTTCATAACCACTCACGGGTCAGATCCCTCGAGAGAAAACATTTTTATATGATTTATATGCTTAATGTCTTTAGTGCATTTTATACAGACAAATATAGGAAAACTTTTATTTTTATAATTATTATAATCTTTAGAAACTAGTTTTTTAGTTTTGTTTTTTTTATAAAAATAGAAAAAAACACTCATTCTCATAATATTTATTTATACGCTATAACACACATCACTGTTTCTTGTGACAAAAAATATATTATATATCTTATTGAGTTTTTTATAACGTAAGAAATTGGTGTTTTTTACACATAATACCCCAAGAAGGCAGTAAATCAGTAAATCAACATCCACATCACAATATACTACTCTCCTAACCATCCCATGATCTAGCGATTATCGAACTATTTGATATCAAGTCACATTTCCAGAGTGTATCATTTTGGATAACACATCACACACACAACAAAGTTCTTTATACACTGATACAGTGAAATATAATGCTAAGGTAAACAAAGTTTTCACATCAATTCACAGTATAAAAACAAACATAAACACGAAATTATTATCAATATTCTAGTACTAACACAAACCTAATCCACCATGGCTCTGTGCCACATAAGCGTTTAACAATTACAAAGTTCCACACTTATACAAACAAGTATTAACTTACACATAGCGCTAAATACGTATTATCACTACTATATATAGATACATATCCTAACAAAGGCAAATGTTAAATTTAGCAATTAACATGGTAATTATTTAACAAAATATATCATGAACTTGTCCAATTATCATATAAACCGATCAGAAACGAATATCGAAACACTAACGGTAACATGGAATTTATCACATTAATAAAAAGCTTTACATCAAATCATCTGAAACTAAGAATATAATCCAACCGACAAACCTAAACCTGACAGGCCTTAAACATGAATAAACTGTTAACGTAACAAGTTTCAACCAAACGACAGTGCAATCATTACACAACACAGTAAAGTAGACTACATAAGCATACAAAAACGTAAACTATTTACATTACACTTTCTCAAGCATATCTCTAGCATAACAAATGTTAACTATTTACGTTAACATGGTGATTTTTTAACAAATATTTTATCATAAGATTGGCTAATTATCATACTGATCAATGAATACGCTAACATAAATATAAAAGTTTTTTTCCCAATCAATAAAGCCTAACATAGCAATAACCCGAGTAAGAAAAATAAATGTACAACAAAACTAACAAAAATACTTACCTATATGAATAAACTGTCAACAGTTAACAAGTTCCAACTCAACTTACAGCACCAGCCCTCGTAGAGATTATCGAACAACAGAAGCGTAGAGATACGTGACGATGTCATCGTACCAAGCACAGCGAAAAATGTCCTAGTGAAGAAAATAGTGTATAAAACAATCACTTCAAAGAAATGAATTCTTTCAACCATCATAAAGAAGTGGGTAAACAAGGATATAAGACACACGAACGAACAACACATAACGGTTCAAAAGCTATTCAACATACCATAATACAACTTTGTTAAACATGAATCAGATCATATATTTTCGTCATTTTCATATCTATGACTTACGAGCAATTCGTTTCACATATATATTATGTAATATCCTGTATTCACTAGATGTTATCGATCAGTTGCAAATGTTGAATTTCATAAATTAAACTCCAAGAAAAAAAAAAAAAAAGAAAAAAATAGCTTTCCCCATTTTCCCTAAATAATAAATACTTTTTATGTTAACAAACCGTATTTGCAAACCACTTAACAACAGTAGAGTAACTAGACCATAAGCATACAAAATCGTAAACCATCTCACTAAATCATGTGATCAATAAAACCTCACTAAATAAATGTTAATTTTACAATTAACATGGTATATTTAACAAAAAGTTTATCATAAGAACTTGGCGAAATTATCATACTAATCAAGACGATATACGCAACCGTATAAAAGTTTTTCACATCAATAAAGCTAATAAGCATTATAAACCCGAGCTAAGAAAATTAGTAGTAACAACGGCAATACTAACACAGCTACGCAACTAATAAATACTGTTACATTAACAAAAGTCCCGCACTTAACTTCGGTAGTAATTAACAATGCATACAAAATGTAACCTATTCATACTTTTTTTCCTTAAGCATATCTCTTAACATATTAACGTTACTATTTACAATTTGACAATGACAATATAATTTAACATTATTTAACCATGTTTAAAAATTTATCATATCTTAATCATAGAATTATCACTACGAGAAAAGAATATACGTTGATCGTAGACACTTTTCCTCTACCTTAAAAACACTCACTAAAACCACACTCACAAAAAAATCATCAATATGTTCGTAGGTAACTTAAAATATATGAGTATAACCTCCAAATATTTCTGCTGAACTACAAAAAGATTTTTATATACAAACAACACCATAAAAATTACAGTATTTACGACATAAATAACATATAAAACAAGTTTTATTGAATAAAATATCATAATAACGTGGAAAGTTTATTTCAAATTTTCATACTTAACAGAAGTAAAGTAACTAACAGTGCATACAGAAGAACATATTCATTTTAAGCTTTTTTCAAACACACGATCATCTCGTAACATATCATAGGTATATGCATTATACCTTAACCATAAGCACACACCCATTTAAAACAAACATTTACTCATACCGAATACCTATTTATCATAACATTAAGTTATAACCATAGATATTAATGCTAAATAACAATCGTTTTCAAGACTTTAATAAAGCTAGACATAGTCAAACGATATGAAACTAAGAAAATAATGTACTTACAATGACAAACTTAACAAAACTTACTTAATAATAACAGTTATCATTAACAAATCTGCAAGCACTTAACAAACTCTCAAAGTTAAACAACATTTAATTAAAATGAATAGGATGATATGAAGGTATTATAAAAAGCATATTTCTAAACATATAATAACGTTAATTTTACATTAACACAGTTATAAAATTAACAAAAAATTTATAATTAAAACTTATGGTCTAATGTAATCCATACAGCCACGAGTAACTGTAAACCTAGTAGACAAAGCTTTATCCGAACATAATTAAACAATGAAAAATAAGTTCTTTGGAATAAAATAATCATAGTAAATTGTAATAGTTTACTGATTTAAAGCAGTTAATCAGTAAATAAAATCAGTAAATCAAAACCATCAACCCCTCCCCTGCCTTCCCTCCATGACCTTTGATCTATTGATTACCCTTATTGATTCATGTCATATGTCGAGTATCATTTCGCCTAAACATAACACAAAAAATAAGGTTTTTTAAATACTAACCAATTCCTTTGTATCGGCAGTACAAAGTTTTTTACATTCATAAAGCTAACATAACCTGAACTAGGAATATTTAATGTACAATGATAAACTAACACAAAAATACGTACGAATAAACTACTAACATTAACAAACTTCGCACTTAACACCAGTAAAAGTACCTAACACACTTCATACCACAACGTAACTATTCATAGACTTATTTCAAACTATAATCTCGATAACATATCATTGTATAATGTTTAACATTAACATCGTAAATCATTATAACAAAAATTTAACAAAAACCTCAGATCTAATCATCATACTACTACCAAGCGAATATATTGTCACCGAGTAACAATTTTTTTTACCAACTGCAACTTCGGTAAATTTAACAAAAATTCATCATAATCAGAGTAATACATCAATAGGATGCCCAACGAATTAATTGCAAAATATACAAAAGTTTTAAACACAACACAAACTAACCATCAAAAATTCTTTATATACTTAACTACGAATATATGCTTAATCCAACAAGAGTTTATTTTATTTAGACAGATCAATAAAGCCTAAAGTACGTCATTCATATTAATAGGTTCACACACTACAGATATAATCGTCACAAATAGCAAACCTAACATAAACCTGCACCAGTCTGAATAAAGTTCAGCTGGAACACATTCATAGAATTCTCTTGATCAAAAGTCTAAAGATATACAGGTCTTATAAGCATAGTGTTCATATCACCAAACCTCGATATTTGCCCCTACTTCTTCACGCCATATAGCAAACAGGTAAAGCCGGTAGGCTCTATCATTAAATTCCCTTTTAACAAAAGTAGAAAAGACGTACTTTTACAAGAGAATACAACATCCTTGAACTATTGAATTGAAGACTTATCCTTCGTTAAAGTGTCATTCGTTTCGAATATAACATCATTGACCTATGAATAAACGTAGTCATTATCAAATTTCTAGGGCAAACCTACATTACTCAACAAAAACTTAACCTAGGCTCACGTTTCTAACACACATCGTCAGTTAACACAATAATATCTTACACAAAACTCATAATTTCTCTAAAAAATCAGTTGATTGATTTCCAGCATTGTATATTGAATAGTCTAACATAAGCGATCTAACTTACGAATATAAACAGTTTCATTAAACCAAAGAGTATTCTACATATTTCAACACATACATTTCCGAGAGAAAACCCTTGGGGAGGCCCCCTTACATTATGAAATTGGTTGTGGAGATCACTAGAGAGGGGGGATCACACCTCTCGAAGGCGGGTGTAGCGGGACATTACCTCGAAAGGAAGGGGGTAAGCCTCGGCCCTTCGGTGCTGAGGCCCAAAGCCCGCTTACACCCCTTTCGGGGTGATCCCCTCTCAGGAATTCAACACCTTTCAAAAGGGGGCTTCCTAGGGTTCTCTCGGAATGTAATGTGGTTGCTTTAGATACTCTTGTATATGAAAATCTTTTAACATCATAACTTCTTACAATATTCAATATGCAATGTTGAAAATACCACTGATTATTTAGAGAAAATGATGAGTTTTTGTAGATATTACTGTGTTAAGTGTGGGGAGACTCTTGTGTAATTTTATTCCGCTGGTATTGTGGTTTGGAGATGTGTTAGGTTTTTTTATGTTGTATATTATATTCTAAGACCGGATGATGTTAAAATGTTAGTTTTTATTAATGTGAAAACTTTGTTATGTTAGCATATATTCCATGGTCAGTGTATAAAGAACTTGGTTTTATGTTTATGTTTATTCCAAAATGATACACGACATGTGACTTGAATCAATAGTTCGATAGACCGATAGATCTAGGAGACAATGAGGAGAGTAGGGTTGGATGGGTTGAATTTACTGATATTAACTGTGACTCTGGGTAATGTAAAACTTTCAAATTTTTCTTACAGTTATACAAAAATAAAAAGAATAAAATTTTGTAAAAACAAAAGTTTTAACGAATAAAATTAAAAATTAAGTTTTTTTATAAAAAAAAACAAAAACAAAGTTTGATATATATCATTAACATTAAAAATTTACACTTTCTTTTTTTAGAGTTGTTTATAAAACATAAAGACATCAAGCAAAAACTTATATGTTTCTTATACAATTTGTTCATCCGTTGACCTGCGTGTCAAACAAGAATAAGATGTATAATTTAAATGTTTCAAAAAACGAAACATCACCACGAATCATAGTATATAGGCGTAAATGTTTGGAAACGATACCAAAACAAGAATCATAGC
>JABUQX010014267.1:0-34303 GCA_015478945.1 Trachelipus rathkii
ATATATTTATATATATATAATATATATATATTATTTAATATGTATATTATATATTATTATATTTATATTATATAATTATATATTATATATATATTATATATATATATTATATATATAAGAACATGGGTAAAAATGAGTGTGAGAGAAGAGAAAACCGAAAAAGATTAAAAGCGGAAAAAAATGACAAGTTCTAATTATTTATTTATATATTATATATATATTATATAATATATATATATATATTATTTTATATATATATTATATATATTATATATATTATAATGTATTATATATATATATATATTATATATTATTTATAAAATATATTATATATGACCTTGTCCCTTTTAATAGACTGAAAGAAATTTTTCTATATTCTCTATACCAGAGATTCCCAACCGGTGATGCCCGGCATTATTTTGTGTGCCGCGAGATCTGTCAGGGGGGCCAGGTGATTTTAATCTAATTGTAAACATAAAATAAATTTTAATGAAATTACGTTTTCCATTTATTAGGTAAAAATTCTTTAAGAAGGCTTTAATTTCCCTCTCTTTTCTGAAAGTTTAATTATATATATAATATATTATATAATATATATATTTACATATATTATATATATATATAAATATATATTATATATATTAATATATATATATATATACTTATATATATATATATATATATATGATATTACATAATTACGATTTAATCCTGCCAGGAGTAAGACAGTAAGATGCTCATGTCTCTATGACCTCTATAGGTCTGAGTCTATGGCTATTGTTAATTTTAAACTGCTTTCCATTTTGTTTTTAAAATTTGTGCTAGAAATGTTCTAAAATTTTCATGAAATAGGAGAGCGAACCCCACTTTAAGTGAGAGTAATTTGAACATTATTATACGGGATCTTCCACATACAAGATTTCTTTTAAAGAAAGTATTTAGAGATTATTTGATCTCACGGATTGTTCAGTGGACAACGATGCAGATAGGACCGACCGAGGTCCCGGCCCCGGCCAAAAATCAGGAAAACCGAGGTTTTCTACCGGGGGTTAGCTGTTAAATTTACACTAAATAATAGGGGGGTTTAAATCAAACAAAATTAAAAAATATATTTTAATTCCATACTCCTTTGTTATAATTGATGCAAACTTTAAACAACCTTAAATTATTCATCAATTTTTTTTTTGGAATTTACTTATATGATTTCAAATTAAAAGTGAGGCCAAATTATAATGAGTTTTTAAATAAAAATATTCGAATATTCTCGAATACGAACCGAATTCCGGAAAGGAAATAATATATTGTTAAAATATTAATGTTATTTATTTAAAGTAAATATCTTCAAGAATCAAATATTTTCGAAATCTCTTTTCAAAATTTATTTAAGATTATCTATTATATATATATTTATATTTATATATATTAATATAATTTATATATATTTATTATATTATATATTACTATATATATATATATATTAATAAATATTATTTATTTATATATATATATATATATATTATATATATATTATATATATTATATATATATATATATTAAATATAATATTATATATATATATATATTTATATATATATGATATAATATATATTATATATTATATATATAATATATTATATAATATATATTTGATATATATATATATATATATATTATATATGTTATATATATATATATTATATATATAATATTATATATTATATATATATTATATATATTATATATATATATATATTACTTAATATATATATAGTATATATTACCTTCTTTACTTCATCTCCCAGGAAGGATTCTCATCCTGCCAGCCGCGCAAGCATCTTTCTCCAGACGTACCTCTCCTGGAACTGTTCCTCTTCTCTTCAGCACTCTCATTATTTTTTGGTGCTGACATCTTTCCAGGAGTCCTCCACCGATTGCCATCTCTTTCTTCGGTTCTTCCCCTTTGGTTTCTGCCCTCTTGGTGTCCTTCCATCTTCTTTTCGGTATTTCTCTCCTGCTCCATCCTCTTTCCAGATGTCCCACCATCTCAATCTCAATCCATCTTCAGTGTCATCTCTTCACACCCCTATATCTTCTCTAATATCTTCATTCCTTATTGTTTCTCCTACTCTTTCCAATCATAGTTTTATTCCTCATTTCGCCGCTTGTATTTACTCTCCTTGCTCGTTGTTGTCCATAGTTCACGCTGCCTACAGCATGGTCGGAGATCAGTATGCTTGTACATCACTTTTTTACCTCTATTCCGATGTTTCTGTCCTTCATCATGGGGTATACCACTTTCATAACTAATCCCATACTTTCTCCATTCTTCTTCAATCTCCTCCACTTCCTCCCCTCTGTTAAAACATCCTCCGAGATATTGCAGGTATTACCCTTCACCTCCCTCCTCTCTCACCATCATTCTCCTCCTCATTTCCTTCGGTTACTGTTAAATATCTCTGTCTTCTGATGTTCATCTTCATCCCTGCTTCTTCCAACTCCTCCGCAAACAACTCCCCACCTCTCGAATCGCCTCCTCTCTCCGCTCCAACATGCCAGATCGTCTGCATATGCCATGTATTGTCCCCTGTCAAATTCTCCAGCTCCTTTCACTTTCCTTATCACAACGTCTAAATTAATTAACAGCCAGTGGACGATAAAACCTCCCTGCTTCACTCGTTTTCACCTCAAACATCTATCGTTCCTCGCACTCAGTTAACATTACAGCTGCATTTCTCATACATACTTTCTATCGCCTGTCTTAATTACCCTTCCACTCCATAATCCTCTCCATAGCTCAGAGCTTTTTCCCGTGGCCACGAATCGAATGCTTTTGCAGCTCGATGAAGGCTACAAAGAAACTCTTGCCATATTCCAGCATCGTTCTCCGAGACCATTCTTAGGTGAATAAGAAGGTCTGTCGTTCCTCATCCCTTCTTATACCGTACTGTTCTTCACGAGTCTCGGCTCTTACCTTCTCTCATCACCTCCTCTCCAATATTGTTCGTATATTTCGTAATGGTCCATCAGGAGATACCCTATATTATTACAGCTTCCAGCATCTTCTTTATATATCGGTATTTATTATTGCTTTGCCCCACCTTTCCGGCACTGTTCCTCTCTCCAACAGAACTTGTTCATCAAACTGATGATTTTCCCTTTCAGCTCCTCTCCTCCCTCCAACACCAACTCCACAGCCACTCCATCCTCTCCTGGGCTTTACCCTTCTTCATCCTTTTATAGCCACTTCATATTCATCCACCGTTATCTCTCCGCCTTCATCCTCCTTTTCCTCCTCCCTTGTGATCTTGCAAGCTTTTCCTCTTGTTTCTGTATTCTACATTTAGCAGATCTTCATAGTATTTCAGTCCATCTACTCATTTCTTTTTTCTGGTCTATAAGAATCTCTCGTTTCTTATCTTTTATATTTCTAGTTTACGCTTTTGTTTTCTCTTATACGCTTTCGCCATCTTAAATAGCTTTTTCTTCCTCCGCCCACATCTCTCGTTATCTCTCTCTTTAATATCTCTCTGGCACATTCCTTGCCTGTACATATTCCTCCCTTGCTGCCGCTGTTCGTCTTTTCAGCCACTTCCTCATTTTCTCTGTGTTTTTTTTTTTTTTTTCACTTCTTCGTTTCACCATGGTGTATGTCTCTTTCTAGTACCTCCTACCCATCTTTTCCCAAGAGATCTCTGCACTTACCTTCTCGGACTAATCTTGCTAGTTTCTTCCTCCTAAGATTCCTTATGGCTCCTCCTGCATTCGCCTGTTCATTACTTTGTCTCGTTTCTTTTGGCTCTGCAATTTCTCACACTGCTGACACTGCTTACGTTTGCGTAGATCATTTTACTCTTCCACACGTTCTGCTTGCATTCCGCTACCAACAGTGCTGGATGTATCTGTCATCCAAGGACGGACATCCGTTATCACCTTTGATTGACCTCTCTGTGTATCACTCATTATGATCAGAGAGATAATGACTGCTCCGCTTATCACCACGATTTTCATTCAGACTGGTTCTCCGTATGCCTGAGTGTACCAATCATGAAATTCTATCTCGTAAAGATACTCGCGACTCTCGTATGCAGTGGAAACGTGTTCAGAATTATTTTTAGATCGTAATATATGATCGATTAATCTGAATTTACAATAATATTAATGGTATTTAATAAGAATATTCTTATATTCTCATTCTTAAAATTATTTTATTTACTGAAGTCCAGGTGATCCTCTAAGATATATTTTCTAATCAACGTCATATGAAACTTAGATAATAAATAGTAAAGGAATGAAAACCACTCTACTGTCATAAAATTATAAGATTAATATAAAATAAATAAAGATTTTAGATAACCTTGATTTAAATAATATCATACGTAATTAAGTGTAGGAAGAAGATATCACTATTTACATTCCTAAATATACAATACTATACCTAGGATTGACTATTATACTATAAGACTCTAACGCGTAAGGTAATTTAATAAAATATATTCGGGTTGTTATATATATATATAAGTATAGATGGAGTATCGTTCTTAAGTGAAGTCTACTATATTTAACTAGTGAATCAATTTATTTATATACAAGATATATTGTGAAATTATTTATGTAATTTCGGTTCAATGATACAACGAGTCAAATTTTAGGGCATAGTTATTAAATTGATAAAAACTTTATAGATATATACCTAGTAAAATATTAAAAACAAGCTTATTTAAGTACAATTAATCAGATAAACTATAGATGACACGCATTAACAGCAAGATACAATTTGAACTATGATTTTTGAAATATTGAAGTTTGGGTCATAAAAGAATAATAAAACAACACCTTGCTTCAAAATACATAGTTTTTAAAGAACAAATAGTTATATTTTACATCCTCTTATCACAGATTAATGGGACTCAGCATATGAATTAAAACCATTGTTTATTATACTTAATCCTTAAACTCTCATACATCAGATTGAGAAACAAATAAACATATGATGTAAATTACTCTTTCTGACCATTTCCAATTCAACTATCGACGAGAGGCAAAATTAGATAGAGATAAAAGGCACTTTAACTCCGAATCTCCAATCGACAAGTAAGGGAACACCAGTCTTGTTGGCTAGACCGCATAAAGTATTCTTAGGCGAGTCCAGATGTATGAGCTACAGTTTTTAACATTATACGTTATAAATATTGAAGATAACAATGATTCTACTATCTTCTTCGCTTGTTTAATTCTCTCAAATTGACTAGGTGACTTAGTGTTTGAAGTGTAGGCCACTCGGATTACAAAGTCTGTTTCCTATATAGTTGTACTCTAATATTGTGGTTTTGACTAACGTAGTTATGTGCAACTAGCACTATATTAACAGATAAGATAATGTACTATTGTTTTGACTTAATATTTATTTTAGCGGCAATTAGCGTCGTCCTTACTAATCTCAGACCCCTCTGTTGTTATGTTTATATGTCTCTCACCAATCTCGAAGCTACATACTATTGAAAAATTTATCGGAACCTAAACCAATTGATTAAAGTAGGTTATATATCAATAAGCGCTTAATTTCACAAGCTAACGCGGAAGGTCAGTTCTAGCTTAATTTAATGCTGTAAAGCGTGCTCACGGGAGTCTTAGTTGGTTCGTTTTAACATCGGAATTTCTATCGATAGAATTGTGGGTGTGGGAATTTTGTCGCACGATTGTAATCAAGCAAGAATATAAATAATATTAATTATAAAGATTATTAGCACCCGAATTTTTAAACAAAAATCTCATGAATATATTTAGTACACACAAAACAATAATCGTAATCGAATACATAATAATATCTGTTAGTAAGTCGTGATTATGTTGCTTATATTAAATGAACAATCTCTGCGTAGTTCCTGACGAAATCCCTATAATACGCAGTTAGACCGAGAAAAGATCTCTATTTTTAATAGTGTAAATTAATTGTGGTATACTCTCGTACTACGATGACGTTTAGGATGGACTGAGGGTGGATTGGGAAATTTGCAATCGGGTAAAGATCAATGGTACAATAACAGATAGCATAGACATTAGTGCGTAGAGGGCTGTCCTAGGGATGGTGTCGCTTATTTCGAACCATAAATCTAGATTTATTAGCTTTAAGGTTACAGATTATATAATATTCATATCTCTCATAAAATTTCATAAAAATATAATTTCAATAGAGAAAAATTAATGATATATAAAACTGATAGTTATTACTAGAAGTGTTACATGATCGAAAATAGAGTGTAAATTCTTTGTTTTAAGGACTTATGATTCAATGATGAATTGTGTTTTACTAGAGGTTTATTAAGAAAAATTTAGAAAATATAAGCCTATCGTAAAACATTGGATATATTTTCGAGATTTTGTATAAAATTCCAATAAAAACGTACCATTTTTTTTTACTTATCTCACAAAATAAAAAATATGGTTAACTAGAGACTCTATGTTTCCATTAAAAGAACCTCATATTATGATATGTTTCAAACAGGGGGGTCGTGTGGTGGTGGTGTGGCGTATGGTGTGAGAGTATGTGTTGGGTAGTCGCGAGTGTGTTAGTCGGTGTCGTGACTCGTGTGTGCTCGTAAGTAAGGTAGTGTGTTGTGTGTGTTTCAGTGAATTTACAATTAATGGCAAATGAGGGGCCTCGGAAAGTAAATAAGACACCTCAAGCGTGATTGTACGCCTGGAAAAAAACAATACAGAACTCATGGAAATAATTAACAGATAATAAATAATAAAAATATAATAGTATACCAGTGAATAAATTAAAAATATATTAATAAATAATGAGGAAGCAGAGATGCTGAAAAAAAACTATTCTCTGTTAAGATAAATAAAATAAATTTAATAAATAAAAAATAAGATAATAGAGAAATAAAAACGTTAATCTAAAACATAATGTTAACAACTCTTCCGAAGAATATAAAGTATCTCAAAGTGATTGAGTCCTAAACCAGAAAGCCACTTAAAAGCTAATGATTAAAAGCCGTTCAACATAGGAGTTAAGCAGTTAACACGAGTCTAAAGCCAGTTAAAGCAGATAAACAAAGACGTACTAAAGAATCTTTGTTGTCTAGGTCCAACACTCTATTGAATTTTAACTACTTACGGCTTTAAGGTATGTAATGTCTGTGAGTTAAGTAAAACATGAGTTTTAAAGCAGTAAAACAATGATGAGTTTAACAGCAGATATAACACGAGTTACGCAGTCAAACATACTGAGATAAAGCAAGAGTAAAAATTGAGGTAAGCCGTAAACATGACGCTTAAGCAGTAAGCAGAATATAAAACCCAAACATACTAATCCCTTTTATCGCTACCAGGGTAACTACCTCTCATTGATATATACAGTTAGATTTACTGCTCTTTAAGCGGTAAATGTAATGTAGTTAAATTATGAGTTAAACGCGTTCATAACACCTATGAGTTTAACAGAGTGAAAAAATGAGTAAAGCAGTTAAAGCAGTAGAAACAAAAAGCATTACTAATCCTTTGTGACCCTAGATAACGACTCTATTGATTTACTGAAACTTTACTGCCAAAATATTAAAGGTATGTATATGTTAAATAAAAAACTATATGAGTTAAAGCAGTTAAGAGAGCATATGCAGTTAGAAGCAGATAAAACATGAGTAATCTGCCCAACGCAGTAAAAGCAGTAATCAAAGCCCTACCGGTAAGGCCCTTTGTATGCTAGCCCAGGCTACACCCTCTATTTATTAGAAATAAGACCTTTACTGCTTAAGGTTAATCTAATGTAAAAATACACTATAATGGTTAAAGCAGTAAACATAATAGAGTACTAAAGACAGTTAAGAACATGAGTTAAGCAGTAACAGCAGTAAACAAAAAGATACCTAAATCACCTTTGTGGCAGGTAACCACCTTCTACTTGCGATTTATGATTGAAGACTGACTCTTTCCAAGGTCTGAAAGTATAATGTTTTTTAGTAAAATCTGACAATAGTACAAAAACGATGAGTTATATGATAGCACTTCTGGACCTTTTCTTTTACATACAATTCTTAAAAATTTATAAATTAAAGTATTAAGTAAAAACTATAAAAGTAAAATAATGGTTAATAAATAATATGTGTTTAAATATAATAATAGGTCTGTAAGAGTTCAGTTTATAGTTTCCGTAAAATGTTTCTTAATAAAGATGTTTATGTACGAATCAATAAAATCTGGAATGACTCACTAACAGGTAATATAATTTTTCATTCGCCCGACGGAGATATATTCCGCCCGCCTGCGGGATGCGGCACGCAAAGAGACGCGGCGGGTACGCGGAGGATATGCGCTGCGGAGCGCCGACGCGGACGGCGGGGGACCGCGGACGGTCGGGACCGCGGCGGGAGTACAGACACCTGCGGCGTGCGGAAAGTTGATTGTCTTTTGCGCCGCCGGGGCATGCTCGCGGCCCGCGAATGTATCCAATTATGACCTGGGGGAAGACATCAATATTAGCTCTGTTCTATGATGTAGGGTAGAAAAGGTTAGAAAAGGTTTTGAAAAATGTATCAATTGCTGTGGCATCAATCCATCAAAGTTAAGGGCATCAACAGTTGAGGCATCACATGCTGAGGCAGTCATTGAAGGGCATCAAATATCGAGTTGTGGTGTAAGTGTATTCGTGTGTGATGAGTGAAGTGTATATGGCTAGTGTAAAGTGTCTATTGGACTAAGTGTAAAGTGCTTCCTAAGTGGTTCACTGTGTGTATGTATGTAAGTGTAAGTGTCTATGTGAGATGTGGTCGTAAGTGGTATATTGGGTAGTGTATGTCTTGGTATAGTGTTAAGTGCTTAATATAGGTCCATAGCTGCTGTATAACGTTGTCATAGTTCAAGTCGTATACAGGTCATGATGTGTATAAGTGCCCATAGTGTAAGTGTCTATGTGTGTGGTGTGTAGGTGTAGGGGAAGTGGTAAGTGTCTAAGGGCACGCGGTGTATAGTGGCGTATAAGTAAGAACCTGAGCGGCTTGTCGTGTGTGTGTTAGTGATCTAGTGTGTAAGTAATATACTATATATTTTCGAAAATTCAAAAATTTGGATACTGTATAGGGAAAAATATATGACCTGTTGAACAAGAAGACCATTTACTATATTTTATTACTATATTATTAGGCAATAAGTGTTAGAAAAAGACTATACTCATAGTAGGAAGCAAGCTAGCAACTGTAATATACACCAGCGATTCCTATACCTTAAACAAGGGTAGACACCAGATTAGGCGATCTCTAGGCTCAGGAGGCTAGAAAAGGCTGTGAAAAAAAGTGGCACTCGTATGCCACATGTGAGGCACCTCCAGTTTGGCACTATATACGTTGCACTTGGCACTCAATTGCACTCACTTTGCACTCAATTGGCACTCATTGGCACTACTTGTGCACTCACCTGGCAACTCAGGAATACTAATAGAACACTAATAGAACACCCATAGATACTCCTTACGGTTGATTGGACCATAAAGTCTGACCATCATATAAATCTGAGCATCAAGTCTGAACCATCATATAGCTACCAATACAAAGGGTACACCATCAGTTGGCCATAAAAGTTGAAGCCAGCAAAAGTTAAAGCTGGTGCCCTAAGTTGAGAACATCAGAAGTTCGAGCCTCAACAAAAGGTGAGGGATCAGCTGTAGGGGCAGGGTGTAGGCTAGGTGTAGGTGTACGCTAGGTGAAGGCTGTGGTGGAGGCTAGGTGTAGGTGTAGGCTAGGTGGAAGGCTGGGTGGGGAGCTAGTGTAGGTGTAGGGCTAGGTAGAAGGGCTAGGTGATAGGCTGGGGTAGGCTACGGGGTAGTTGTACTAGTGTAGGCTAGGTGTAGTGATGAGCCCGACTAGGATGAAGGCCGCGGTGGGTGGAGTGCTAGGTTAGGGGTAGTAGGAGAAGGCTGGGTGAGAGGCTAGGTGTAAGGTGTAGGCTAGTGAGAGCTGGGTCGGAGCGCTAGGTGTAGGTGTCAGGCATAGGTGAGGCGTTAGGTGTAGGTGGTGTAGGTGTAGATAGTTTAGGCCTGGGTGTAGGCTCCCATGTGGAGGCTGGGGAATGTAGGGCTTAGGTGGTAGGCTAGGTGTGTGTGTGTGTGTGTGTAGTGTGCTGCTGTGTGTGTGTGGTTGATGCGACGCGTGTGTAGGGTGTGAGTGTGGAGGAAATAAGTTAAAGACAGATCCAACAGTCAGGTACTACATGACTCAGTTAGCCAGATACTCACCAGAAGGCAAGTGACAGCGTACTTGGCTAGAAGTTTAAGATAATCCTACAATACCTCCAATGACCTTAAAGAACGGTCAATTCAGGACCTTGGATACGGTATTCTAGGCCGAATATCAAAGGCCAAGCCGACATATCAAGGCCAAAGCCGAAAATATCAAGGCCAACATCAAAAAGGGGCGTAAGACCCTATTAAGGCGGGCAAACCCTACGTAGCGTCGACGCACTGCTCGCATCGTCTGGCCTCGCCGCTATTCTCGAAGGGGCGTCAAGGAAGAGTCAAGGCAAAAAAGGTCACCGGCCAAAAAGGTCCAAGGCCCAAAAAGGGTCAACGGCCAAAAGGTCAAGGTGCAGGTAAAAACGATTTAGTGGTCAAAAGTGACCAGACGGGGTAGCAATATACGTTCCCTTGACATACCTATGGTCTGCTTCATTGGAACGACTGTGTGAAATATGTACTGATGGTGCACCATCAAGGAGGAAGAATAAAGGATTTATTGCGCCAGCTTTACAGGAAATGTATCAATTGAAATAACTCACTGCTTTCTGCAAGAGGAAGCATAGTAGGAAAAAATTGTGATGAGCAGGTTCGCTGAAGTATTATAAATCAGGTTGCTGAAGATGAATAGAATTACATTTAAATCGCGACTATTGAAAGTGAAGACTTCTTTGAAAAATGTTTGAAATGGATGCACCATAAATCTCATCATATATCTCGTGGTAGAGTACTGAACCGCGTTCTCACACTCAAAGAAGAGCTAAAAGTCTTTATGAGAAAGAGAAAATGATGCATTTTCCGAAGTTGCTGCAAAATGATGGTGTTTACACTGTCAGATCTGTCAGATATATTTAGTAAATCAAAATTAATTAAATACTTCATTACAGGGGCGACAAGAAACAAGAGTTTCTTCAACCAATGAAATGAAGGTTTCATGAGAAGGTACTTCTTGGAGTCAGCAAGTTGAGAAATAGTTATTCCTCAATGTACGTAATTATTATAAATTTTCGAATTTAATTGGCGAGGAAAAGCTAAATAAGACCTCATTCTTGACATTTCAAACTGCACGAGATGCAGTAATAGTACGATTCCTACTCTTTCGTTAAGAATCTCCCATTTCACAAGGCACGATCTATTGCTAGAAGGAATCTAGCATTTCACAGCTACTGAAGAGACGATTTAAATTGATCTCTGCGCTGATTCTTTTACTGCGAAAATTAAACTGATTAGACTAACATTCAGCGGCTGATTTTTGGTCTTGCATAACAAAGGAGTATCGATAACCTAGTAGAAAAAGCCACGTTTCTTTTCCATGTTTCAACATATACTTTTGTGAACAGTTCTCTGCAACTGGTGCACAGATAATGGTAAAACAAGAAGATAGATTGTTGAATCTTCAGGAAAATATGACTGTTGCGTATCACATCAGACGTTAACATATATAGTTTGGTCGCTCCAGCATCAAGCACAAATTATCACCATTATCCGATTCTAAACCGCCCAAAACTCCAGCTTTCAAATTCTTTAACAGGTATGTTTCATAGATATTTTAAATTTAAAATCTATATTTATTATTATTATTTTATTATTATTATATTATTTATAAATATTATTATTGTATTATTATATATTTTTATTATTATTATTATTCTTATTCATATATTATATTAATATTATTCATTATTATATTATTATTATAATAATAACAAGTGTTGCCTCAAAAATTCCACAGACTCATAATAAGCAGATGCCTGGATTACAAAAGCTTGGCGCTCACTGGCATAGTGTATTCACCTAATCCTCAAATATCCACACAATCACTAAATACATAGTATAACACCGTACGCAAGAAGCATCTGTTGTTTACATAATCTCAAATCAACACTTTTCTCATTTCTACTTAACCGAAGGTCCGTTCGTTTGGATGATTTGGAGCCGAAGAGGGGTTGTATCAAGCCGCAAGATGATCTTGCATAATTACATCAATGCCTGGAAATGAAGCAGACTCACCTTATCCAAACCCATTTTGTCTTGCATTATACACCACTTGCTTAGAAATAGTATGTGAACACAATTTCCATGCGAAGGACGCACTACTGCGGTCACGCGAATAACCCCCCAAATTCTGGGATAGGGGTTCGGTGGCAACAAAAATATATTATATATATACTATACTACATATATATATAATTATATATATAATATAATATATATTATATAATATAATATATATTATCTACTATATATATTAATTCTCCTATATGATATATAAACCCTAATAGCCTATAATATTAAATATATTATTGTATGGGAAATTTGATAAACAAGTAATTTAAAAGATGTGTGGTAATCTTAAAATTCTTCGAGAACGATAGATTTTTGCGATTCTTCGAGTGAAGGTGAAACAGGAAAGGATCATGGGTAATACGGGTGAAGAAGAAGAATAAAAAGGAAAAGTCCCGATGTGATCGGTAAGTGATGAAATCATAAAAAAATTATCTTATTATTTAGAAAAGTTCTTAAATAAAGTTACTAATTTTGAAATGTGTTTTAGGGACTAGTTGCCAGGCTGGAATCCCCGTCACTGTTCTTAAAAATTTAGAAAACGATGTAAGGGCAGATGTGCTGTGTACAACTAGGCAAAATCTGATTGATCTTTCAAGAATGATCTTATTGAAGCTAGCTCAATATTGCGAAGGAAACCGATTCTGATACGAAGTTTATTAAAAATTAAACTGTTGAATAATTCCGGTTAAAAAGTGTTATGGATTATAGGACCCTTAAAAAGAAAGTTTGCTGTGATTTATATCGTATACTAATTACCTAAAGTGACTTAAATTAAAGGTATAAACATTGCATGAAGCTTTTAGACTTATATTGACACAATTAAATTAAGCGAAGGTAGCCTTAAAATACTAGGACAATTTTGATTACAATTTAAGCAGTGACATTTTCCTTCTTAGTTAACAGTATTTTTTTTGAGACTTCAACTTTGAGAAAACGCACATTTTGATGACAGGTCGCTCTTGTGAATTATTAGTTGATGTTACGTTCTTCTTGATAACCTTATGTTGTTGTCTCACTCCGCTCCTGATAGAAGAAATTATATTAGGCGTTGATCATTATATTTTGTACATTGTTTATTAAGTGCTAAATTGTAGTAGGTTGTATATTTATTAGGGCCATAGAATGAATTTATAAAGTGTTGTATATTAAATAGAAAAATTAGATTATTTCTACTCCAGTTTATCATTCGATGGTATTATTTTTGAGTTTATTGATGTTTCTGACGAGAAAAAGTTAACTATAACGGTTGTTAGTAGGTTCTTGTGAATTGTTCATTAATCGTTAGTTGTTTTTATTACAGAAAACGACTGCGGTAACCTATATATATATATATACAGTATTATTATATATATATATATTATATATATAGATCCCTATATATATATATAATTACTTACTATATATATTAAATACATATAATATATATATATATTATTAATATAGGCCTGTTAAATTTGACATAATCGCAATAATATATAATCATAACTATATAAAGATATAAATAATAATTATATATATATAAATTATTTATATATAATATAATATATTATTTATATTATAATATACTATATATATTATATATAAAAATTTTCAAATCGGGATATGACGCATATAAAAATGCTCAATCTACAGTGGTATACGACTAACTTGCATTTGAAAAATCAAGGTTTTCCCTGCCAGTAGGTAAATGGACAAATATTTTTTTTTTATAGAAGTAATGAATGTTTTGATTTATTCACAAACGAATTAGGTTTCAATTTATAAAAAGTACAATCTTAATTAAATGAATATTATAGAAGAGCGGTGGCGATTCAAAAGAATCTTGTGCGAACGCGATCAATTAAAAAAAATAATGAAAAATTCGATAACCCGAGCGAGTAAATCGAAATAACATGTGAGCTTATTGCAAGAAACTAACACCACACATCGAGCGAGTTTGTTAAAGAGTCCATAGTTACTGCTGCAAGAATATTAACTTCTGAAAAAGTCAGGTTGTTTGGGAATATTAGTTTATAGAGAACAGTTTTCTAGCCGATTAAAAGATATGGCCAAGGATATACAAGTATCGCTGAAACAAACCGCATCAGAATTTGTCTTCTATTCGATAGCTGTAGATGATGCAGCAGATATAACAAATACAGCAGAATTAGCTATATTTGTTCTAAGAATAATGGCAGATTTTGTGATGAAGGTGAAGATTTTTTTTCTGAGGTCAAATCAGCGCGATAATTGAGTTGGATTTACCCTACGAAAAGCTTTGTGGTGTCTTTACAGATGGTGCGCCATCTATGGCTGTACAGCAGAAAGAACTTGTAGCTTTAAATAAGAAAGAATTGGAGAATCGTCAACTGGATTCTAAAAACTTGATACTGTTCCACTGCCTTATACATCAACAGCAATTATGTGCACAATCTCTAAGAATGATTGTGATGAAAATAATGACGAAATGTGTTCACTTCATTAAATATAAGGGGTTGAACAACAATGAATTTAAATTTTTTTGAAAGATCTCGAAGCTAAATATGATGATTTATTATACTACTGTGAGGTTCGCTATTTAAGTAAAGCGCCCAAGCTTAAGCGCTTTTATGAACTGAAAAGAAGTGAAGTGAAACTTTGCACGGACGTTAAAGGCAATCCCGTTACGGAATTAGAGAACCAAAATGATTGTGATTTGGGATTTATGGTCGCGACATCACTAGTTGCTTAAATGATCTAAATTTGAAATTACAAGGACCAAATCAGCTTTTTACTTCCCTTGTTAACAATATCAAGAGCTTTGAAACAATGCTCAAATGTATGTAGCTCAACTGAAGAGAAATTGCATAACACATTTCCCAACATTGAAACAGCAGAAACGAGAATCAACGGTGGAGTATACGAAAAGTGTTCCAATATTTATATATAGAATTAATTTTGGATGATTTTAATATTCTGAGCTATTAGAAAGAGGTTTTTTAATAACATTCCATAATAAGTGAAAATCTTAATATACTTTCCTCTGACAATTTCGTCCTATATACGCGCAGCAGTTGGTAGAGTGTACAGCGAGCAGCCGAAGTGACGGTGAGAAGAGATTAAAAATATCGTGATGTTAAACATTTCTATCTCAATAAGTTCATATCGACAAAAGCCTCATTCAAATTGAAACGGCAATAATATAAAGATTTAATATAAAGATAATAATAATATTATCCATAGAGAAAAATTTAGAAATATATGGTGTGCATGTTAAAAAAAAATACGTATTTTTACTTTTTAGTTTATCTAGTTGTAGTTAGTTTTTCTAAATAATCTAAGAGTTTTTACTAATCAATCTGTCTTTGTTATGCTGATTGTTTTGTTTTTTTATTTCGTTAATTATAATTTTAGTAATTATCATTTGATTACTTTTTATTATTCAATATATCTCATGATGATTTTATGTAGCAAGAAATATTATTCATAATTCATAATTCATCATCAAATTAGATTATCATTATGATTGATGTATGCTTCAGTCAAAAGACTAGATAACATGTGCTCTCGATTAGTAAGTATATTATAGTATACTCTATTATAGTATACCTTCCTACACTATAACAACTGATACACATTAACATGTTTAAGTGCATATACTATCTCATAAATATTTATATCGACATGTCTGTGTAGAAAAATACCAAGAGCTACTCTGCGATTCTCTTACTCTTACTGTTATAGGAAGACAATGATCAAGCGTAATGCTATATAGAAATTATAAAGATACTGTAAATTGTGCTTCAACTGAGGTGGCCTATAATTAAAGTAGCTTCAACAGGTAATTTTTTCATGCACTGAGGCTAGGATGCTGAAAGAAGATCGACATATTGATATTTATATATAAATATATATATATACAGAGATTGGGGGAGTTTAATATATCTCATATTTTGCCTAATGGGAAAAGATGTGCTAATGAAGACATATTATCCCAGAAGTTATATTGACGTGTTCTTGGGCTCAGATGCTAGGGTAAATAGGCAAATGATAAGACAAACATCGGCAATATGGAAGCATAATTTTATAATCACAAAGGCACAATGTCTCAAGATTTGAATATATCAAAAGAACTAGAAGATAAGAGTCGTATCAAATAATAGGTGATAAATTAAGGGTCTATTCAACTTCACCGCAAGTTGAACACTGGTAACCTTAATCACTGTAATCAACATCAAGTATTAATATATGTTGATACATTTGCTCACAAGCATCAATAAACGTGGACCCCCAGTCAATATATAATTTAATAATATAATATATATATATATATTATATTAATTATAATATAATATCTATATATGTAATAAAATTTTTATAGTTATACAAATTTATTATATATATAATTATATATATAATAATAATTATACGTATATATATGAATTACTAAATGTATATATTAAATATAATATTAAAGAATATTATTTATTATAGAGTTTCTTTATTATTTATGTATTAATTATGATGACTGACTGATTTATTATTAAGACGGTTGGTTATAATGGTTATAGATAGCAAATATTTGCTCATAAAAATGAATACTCTTTATTATTAAGAAATCTATTTGGTATAAATTTTATTTCTCTTGATAATAATTAATAAATTGATATTGAATATAATATTTATCACATGATAATTAATAATAACATAATGTAGGGCAGAGTTGTAATAATTGTTTAGAAGCTTTTTATTTATTGAGATTATATTCAACTAGACTAATTTGTTTAAGACAGTTATATTAAGATATGACTAATATCCAAAATATGGGAGTATATATCATATAATATATATAATAGATGGGATATTATATATATACTAAATATATGAAATTACATATATATTATATTATATAAAAGTGTAGTCTTGAGGTAAGTAGTACTAGTATATAGCTATATAGTATTTTGAATTTATATTTTAATATATTCTGAAATATTATATAATACTTATAATAATATATACTATTATATATATATAATATATATATATATAGTATACCTGTAATATATTAATATGATTATTATATAGAGTATATATTAATTATATAAATATTAAGTAGGATTATTTTTAGAAGGAGAGAGAGATTGAGGGGGATAGAAAAAGAAAATTTATGAAGAAGACTGAGAATAGATCACCTATTATAATACTGTATATCATAAAAAAATTAGATGGTGGTGGTGGTGATCTATATAATAAACAGTTATAAAATAAGATTGCAAAAAATTAATATATCTAAATAATTATATAGTAAAAAGTAAAAAATACTTAGATAAATATTGGGGAGTTAGATAGTTGCATATTTTATTTTTTTTGTTCTAGCTAAGGAACTTTAGGATTAGATGTTTCCATTTTCTAGACCTTAAACTTTAGCACAACGACGTAATAAAAGATTGTATTAGCTGCAGAATATCTTTTATGTATAGAATATTTTGTTTGTTGAGAGTTTTATTTGGCTGAATGTCGTGAGCAGTATTATCATATAATCAGATATGACAAGAAATCAATAGAACAGAGCCTACTATATACACTAGACAATATGGAGAAAGCCACCACAATATAATGTCAAATTTATGCTAACTATAGTTCACCGTCTTTGGCTCAGAGGCCTACTATAAGTACTATGCAAGGAAATCAGACTTAGAATTGATAGATGGCTGAAATATAGTAATAAGGGCGAGAGATTATTGATTGTAATTATTTTTCAAGTATCAGATGGGACTTCTTCAGATCATAAAGGAATTTCTCTGGGCTTTCAACTTTCCATATCATTGTCTCGTTCTGCTAGGCAATGAGATGAGTGTTGACGTCTCTCACTCTAAAGTCTCGAAAATGAGAGTACAAAGATTATGCCTCACATCAAGATCATATGTCTATCGAGTCACTATTCCCTCTCTTACTGGTCAGCTTATGCATGGGGAAGAGAAGTTCTCAGCAAGCACTCGAATACCATATTTGTCACTCAGTTCAAATGGAAAAGAAAGTTACCACGCTCATAAATGAAGACCATAACTGCGATGAAAAACAACTACAATTAATTGGCATGAAATTGATTTTTATATATTGTCTATTGACATGATGACGGAGCAAGCCAGAGCCTATCTTCGGATACTAATAGTATTTCAATTAATGTAAAAGTTGGAGTAGTTAAAAGCTGTCGATGGAGAATTTCACTCATCAGATGATACACATACACTATCCAGGAGTCTTCAGTCAGCGTAGCTTCAGGTGCTTCTCATTCCTATGAAGCGAATCCTGAACTCTATGAGAATTCAGAAACTCACTCTATGAAGACAACGATCAAGACCAATCTAGCTTTGAGTCAGATGTCTCCGTGACTCATCTCTGAACTTTGGCAACATAATCCCACGCATACTGAGGAGTGAGGAAAACTCGTTTACTCCAGTAGTAGTGGCCATTAATCTCTGATAACTGGTCGAGAAATGCGCAGCGGAGATGACAGAAGCTTACAATAGCACTAGAGGAATTAATGAATGGAGTAGCTCTGCAGGTTGCGGTCTTCAAGAAACTTGTAGGTCTTTAGAGTACTTAGCTACGAGTTTCACCTCGTCATTCATACTCGACGGTCCTCACTTAACATGATCTATTAGGATCACCTTTATTAAGTAATAACGTGGATAATATCGCTGAGGAATCTTCTATTTTGAATTTTATGAGTAGATACCTATACAATCCATTATAATAGAGTCATATGATGCACAACATTTTATCAGATTATCGCATGATATTTATATACGAGTATAACATATTCTTTGAAAACATAATAATAACAGCTTTCAGAGCGTATATATATATGAGGAATACAGTCTACTTTGGCTGATACTAAAATGTTAATGTGTCTACTTAAATTTACCTTGGTTTATAGCTACTTTACTTAATATATTCTTGTTATTATATTTTCTTCATAAATATCAACGAAGTCAGTTTGTACAGATATTACATGTATTGCTAGTGGTAAAATTACAACTGTTATCAGATCTTCCTTCTCTTACTATAAAGTTAAAATTCTTAATGACTATATGAATAGATATACATATAATACATTCTTTATATATGAGAGAAAATATATACTTCTTTTAATATATAGATAAAATACACAAAAACACACTAGGTTAAATCAATTCGTTATTATTTACATTTAATCTTATTTTTTGTGAGCATTTTGATTTACACTCAAATAGGCACTCTCAATATGTTTTTATATGTTAATAAACCAAGCAGTACGCTTTTTATTCGACCTTTACATCTCTAAATCGAAGAATAGATCGCTGATTCGAAAACGCATATAATACGAGTATCTAGGTTTCTCGGTGTCGTCGTAGCGATCAAGAGACAATTATCAAATATCTCGGAGTGGAAGCCTCGTAAGAACAGAATAGTTCAGGCTGATTGTCATGCTCCGAGTCGCCATACTGTACAGTTAGAAAGACAGACGCAGAATGTGAAGATTTTGCTGAACAATCCATACTATGAGCGACATTCAGTTGAGCCAGAGTGTATAGATCTTTAGCAGTCTAATCACTGTGGATTTCCTGCCCTCCTCTACTACATTCGCAATATATGGAAATAAAAACCTGAGAGATATTGATAATCTCGACTTTGCTCACCTCTATGCCCGCGCCGATATAATAGCTTTATCAACTTCTGAGGGTTATGGTCGAGTTATTCGAGAAGAATTAATATGACAATTACTCCCCAAATATTTTTTTCTACATAGAACAGATTTAATATATTGGTCATTCTTCTTTTATTATCTTTACACCATCTAGGATATATGAGGCTATATCTTCCAGGAGGCTTTATATCACTGAGAAGGAATTACTCTAGAGGTTTGTTCTGCAAGACACCAAAACTCTATATCAGTCATCACATTCACTAGCGAGAAAAGCAGAGGAGTTACTCAATAATGCCAAAAGACATTCAACTAGCCGGGAATGATATCGAGTTGGAAAATAGTATATAGATTTTATCTACTATAAGCACGAAGCATATCTATATACAGGTAATAAAGTCACCTTTTAGGAGCGAACGAAAATATTTTCGCTCTAAAACCGAGATAATACTTAGGAATAAAAGTATGAGATTAAATTATTACTGGATACAATGCATACTTAGTATATTAATTTATAGATGTATTAACCTATTATTATATTAATTGTTATATATACTGGTTATAGCTGTTAGAATTATTTCAGTTACTATAGGTGAAAATCATTAATTGGAAAAGCAGGCTAATAATGTTAAAGTTAGCGAAGCTGGTAATATATATAAATATAATCATAATAAATATATAATAAATGAATAAATATTATACTTTCACATGAAATATTAATTGTTTTGAAATTTTATATATGCGTATAGTAGTTATTTAGCCTATATATAATAAGATTAGTACTATTCTAATAGTGATTGAAGTTATAGCATATATTAGCTAGGGTTTTTGATTGTTACTGCTATTAGAATATTAAGGCTGTACTTGACTTCACTTCCTCTCTTGTTAGAATGTAAAAACTATTCTCAATGCTTGACCGGTCTGTGATGAGATTATACAGCAGTAGGAGGCCTGATCTTTATTATAAGAGGAGTGAATAAGGATCGAAGTATATATAAGGGTGAATGAATAAATTGTAATCTTACATTTATAAACATTGAGAGAAACAATAATTCTTTGCTCCCGTAAGTTAAATAAATTATAATTATACATATAAGTTCTGAGCGTAGATTAGTCAGAGAGAGTCAAGTGATATATATTTGGAGTTAAGAGATGTTCTATTGGAAAAAATAACTGTCTTACAAAATGCAAGTTTGTAAAATAGATATATGTAGAATATAAGATAATTCTATATTGGAAATATCTTACATAGAAAATTGTTCTTCCTATGGCCTCTACTTTTCTTTCCTAACCAATCAAAATTATTTATTATGATCTCGTTTTATTACTTAACCTGAGTATCAGTAAATAAGTATTCCACATTAATCAATCATGCCATAATACAGCCGTCCTAAAAAATACACACATTTTTTTCTAAACAAATGTTCAATTTAAAATAAAAAGTAAAAAAACTGTCTTAAAATAATAAAGCAAGTTTGGAAAAGAAATATTTAGTTAAATTTATAATGAGGAATTAAACTGAATATTTAATATCATATCTTTTAAACATATCCAAAAACTGTTATTGAATATTTATTTTGACTATTTTATTTACTAGACCAGTGAATATGCGAAAAATAGAAAGGATAGTGGATCTTGGCTTGGGCGTGCATTCCCTAATTCCTAATTCCACACTCCACAGATATAGGCTACAGCCTCTACACTCTGCTAATATCACTTTGGGAGAAGTTTGGCTATCTCCAAACTACCATTAATGTGTACCCATAGGTTGTTCATCAATTCAGCGAGATTGGTTAGTGTTCGGTTCTTTCATTCATGATGTTGTGTTTTTGAATGATATTATCTATTCTCGAGATAATTTTGAAGTAACACGGTGTCTTCTTACCCGAATCACCTCTAACGATAACCTCTACTATTGTCCTCTACTTTGTGTAGGGGACTATTGGGGCTTCTTTTATTGGATATATAATATTAACTAAATAGGTTGAAACTATAGTGAAGATTTACATCACAGAAATTACTTTTATCCAATGCAGCCTAAATGTGAATGGATAGGTGGGAGCATTGGCTAGTTGGATATGCTTTATACATGATTTAACGAATAGCTTATATTAACTATTTAAGAATAAAAGGTAATTGCTTAAAATAATGGCCTCTAAATATTTTTACGAAACAACTCACTTGATAGAGCGGACAAGAGAGAGTGAGTCAGATACAGAGAAATCGAGCTAATAAGCTTATAGAATGATGACATTCGGCTAATTATTCCATAACTGCCCCTGTCTAAATGAGATTTTCTAGATAGGAAAATCTTTTCATAGCCGATTTGAGGACTCTAAAAAATAGTATATCGAAGATATTAAAAAAAAAATTATTTGTCGTTCTCTTAGGAAAAAAAGTTACATCCAACCTCAAAGTTGTAAACGAAAACCCTATAGGATCTACGTTACTCAATAAAAGAATATGAACGAAATCTTTGTTCTCTTGTTATATGACAAATATTCGAAATGGAAGTATACTCTATAAACAATTAATAATGAAGGAATACTCGTAGAATACAGATAAATCGGCATCCTTCTGGGTTAGGTTTAAAACAAGTATACAGCCTCTGACACGTTTATAAAATTCCCATAGATTCTTTCTACTAATAAAAAATTAAAGTGGGGCTTCCGTGCTCTGAGCTTTTAATATAAGGAAATAATAATCCAAAGGTTTCAGTGCATTTGATGAATAAGATTTATTTGATTAATTCCTACATAGATTTTTCTCTGTGTATAACCAACAAAACTTATCATAACCTGACTTTAGAGGCTAAACTATGAGACCCTTACTAACCCTGGATCGCATGGTCAACTACTTGAAAAAAGTCTAAGTTGTGATTCTTTAACAACTTTGAGATGCCTCGAAATATACTTTTTTCGTGCGCTAAACCCGAGTTAGCGAGCAAATAATTTTTTTTTTATTCTTCATTACTATTTTTTTAGAGTCTATTTTGTGAATTTCTTTTATAAGATAATCTGTTTAGCAGGCAGTTTTATACTGGAAAGCAATAATATACCTAACCTAAAAATCATCACACATCCTCTTTAGGAAAGAAGTTAGCCGTCTCAAAGTTTAAAAAATATCCGCATATGAGACTTTACCACTTATATTACCCCAAGCATAAAAATATAAGGTGATAGATAGTATGCATGTAAAGGGGTGGATCACCCCGCCCTTGGATATTTGTATAACAATCGCGACGGAACTTTATCTGGAAATAAATAATGCTAATATTGTTAGAGGTTATTGAACTGTGGAAAAGCGAAAATCAGTTCGTATCTCCTTAGGTAAAATTATTATTACAAAGTTACATCCTCATAAATAGTTAAAAGACTCCGCATACGTCCTCTTTTATCTTTTGAAGGCCACAACTGTTCAGCTCCAAGGTTTCAGGCCCTGACTAGTTATAGGTCTATGTAAGTTTATTTTTTGCTAGGTATAGGCATTATTATTCTACAGATAATATTTCGGACTATACCTGGTCAAGAAGACAGCGAACAACACACACCTATATGAGTGCCTAGAAAAATATAACCTAACTAAGTCAAAGATTAATTTCTCATAAAGTTCAGAAAAGTTAAGTTAAGTTTTTTTAGAAAAAATTCTTTAGTAGCAAGAAAAATCTTGGAAGTGTCAGTGGCTCAGAAGCCTTGCCCATCTAAAGCTTACAATGTTTCTTATAAAAAAAACTAGCTTACTTTAAACTTTTCTGAACTTAGAAATTTTTGAACTTAGAGATATAAATTTTCGGTCTAGAAATGTGTGGGTCGCTGTCTACAGAACCAGAAAATCATAATATATATATCTTCTTAACAAATCTTTTATCATTAACCTAAAAGAACATAAAAGACATATGTCTTTGTCTTTTATGTCTTTTTTTATGTCTAGTATAATCTTAGATGTGGCAAGCATACAGTGTGATTGACCTTCCGAATCCCTCCATTACTTTCAAGAGAGCCAAGAGTGTCCAAACAGTATTTTAATTTTAATAGAGAGCATAGAAAATGTTTTTTTTTCTTTTATATCCTTTTTTATGGTTGGTTTCCACGAGCCGACATGAGGGGGGGACTTCCCCGGTGGCTGAGAACACCCCATACTCTAAAATCCATCCGTTCTCGTACCTGGTGGGATAATTCTTTAATTAGTAAAATGAAAAAATCAACATTTTGGTCAGGCTTATGCCGTTGCTGAGCGTCGGACTCTTTCTCGAGCTTCTTCGTATTCTCAGAAAACAGTAATATCATACAAGTTTTTCAACATTTTTAACTATTTTAAATTTTTCAAAAGCGTTTTTTTTTTTTTTTTTTTTTTTTTTTTTCAAATTCTATGGGACTTTTAACTGTCTCCTGATTTCAAATAAAAAAATAGTTATTTATTTTCCAGTAACTGTTATAGTTTTTTAGTTACAAGCATGATGCTTTCGGGAGTCTGACCTAATGAAGAATAGTGAAAACAAAAATCGGTAGTCTCTTTAGAGAAAAAAGTTCTTATAAAAAAAAAAAAAAAAAAAAAAAATCACAAAATACTCTAAAAAAAAAGACATAAAGACATAAAAGACATAAAAAGACATAAAGACATATGCTACTATTATGTCTTTTATGTCTTTTATCTAGGTTGGGTCTAGATTTATAGCATTGTCTATCCACTATCCATCCAGGTTAGGTCTCGGTTTAAGACCCTACTAGTTCAGGTTATGATATATTTTATTAAGTATGCTGTGTATACTTAACAAATCTTAATGTAACCTGAACTAGGATGGTCCTAGCCTATCTTGAGACCTGTTCGGTTTTTTTTTTTATTAGAAAGTGGCCAATCATTTATTTTTTTTTTTTTTCTTCATTATTTTGAGAGAGGTTTGTTTTTTTTTTTTATTAGAAAGTGGCCAATCATTTATTTTTTTTTTATTCTTCATTATTTTTGAAGAGTTTATTCTGTGATTTTTATAAAAATCTGTTTAGAAGTTCTCGTTGCAAATAATTACTGAACAAGAAAACTGCAAGTTGGCCTGGACCCTATTGTACTAAGCCTAGACATATAGACCTATATGAATAAAAATTTTGAATTAGATTAAGCAAGTATTTCATTAGTAGTAACAGCCAAACTTTTTAACATTAGAAAAATAGATATAGTTAACATAACATAAATTACAGAGACCGTAAGAAGCCACATGGGCTGATTGAGACTGTCCCAGTCACTTAGAATAAAGAACTAATCACCCAACATGCTCATTTATAACTTACACAGTACACTAGGGCATGTCAATAACTTGCATAGTATATATATATACCTAGTCTACCACCAAAAGAATAAGTGGTAATTATATAGCAGAACTGCTATAGCGCAAATCACACATAGACTAAAAAAATTATAATAAGAAGAAAAACAAAATTGGTAGTCTCTTTTGGATAAAAAGTTGCAGCCTCTCAAAGTTTTGCAATCTCCCATGGGCCTTTCTTATATGCAAACTGACTGGAATGCAATTTTCTTACACTTTGACATACTGTCAAGCAGTGCAACTTCAGAAAAAAAGGTGCAATTTTTGTTTAAATAAGTGTACTTAAAAACTATAACACATTAATAGTTATAAAATATGGGTATTTGCCAATCATTTAATGACCGGAAATGCAAAAAATATTAATAACTTTTTTAAAAAAAATTTTTAAAAAAAGGTAGCAAAATTTTTGCTTAAAAAAAAAAAAAATCCAAAAATTATAAATTTTATCCATTTTTGGTTGACACTAGCTGGAATGAGCTTCCCTAATGTATTAGTAGTAAGAATAATAAATTTGCCAGATTTAACCAATTTTTGGTTAAATCTGGCACCCTTAGCTATTTTTTAGCTACAATTTTCTTTTTGTTGTTGTTGGGTATGTTTATATGGGTTTTCCATGCTCCCAAGTCAATTCCCGTGGTTACCCAGTCAATTGGCTGCCCCAGTCAAGGGCCCCCAAATACCTGGAAATGCTCATATAGGGAAGAAATTTGATGAGTTCATAGAAGAGAATAAATGAAAGAATCCTGATATTAAGTTAAGTGATGGAGCACATGTACCAGAGCCGGAGCCAGACTGGAATTCTTGGAATTCTGGCTCCAGCTGCATATTAGGTCAAATGAGATTTCTCTATATATGTTTTTAATGATGTAGATCTCTAATTTGAGGGTTCCAAGAACCGCAAATGAGCCTGAGGACCCCCCCTGGAGTGGGGTCCCAACTGAAAAGCATAGAGTGCATGGCAGAGAAGACGAAGGAAGATTGAATGGAATGGAATTCTGAAATTGCCTTGGTCATTAATGTTAAATAACTTTCAATTAAATATGCTATCAATATGTATTTTATATGTATACATAGCTTAAAACCTGTACTATCAGAGACTGAGTGAGCAAATTTTACAGTTTTTATTTTTCGTACACAGACCTTATAAATCAAAATTACAAATTTAAAAAAAAAAATTATTTTGAAAGAAAAAATAAAAAAATCTTTTTTTTTTTTTTTTTTTTAAATTTTGGTTAGTCACTGCACCTGTTAGTCTGCTACAACTTTTATTAAAAAAAAATTTTTATGTAAAATTTTTAGTTCTTTTGTAAAACACTAAAAACTAAACATTCTGAAGTTGCCCCGCTTGACGGTAGGCAACTATACAAAGTGTTAGGGAATGGAAGAATATAGTCAATGGATATTTTATGAAACCATAGTGTAAAAATTAATCTTTAAAAAATTTTAAACATTTTTTTGTAATTTAAAATATGAATATAATAATAGTACAAATATATATATATATATACATATTAAAAAATGAAGGCAATTGTTTATAATAAGGGCTTCTAAACAAATTTTTATGAAAATCACAGCATAGACTCTTAAAAAAAATAATGAATAAAAAAAAAAATAATAAATGATTAGTCTCTTTAGGAAAAAAGTTACAGGCTCTCAAAGTTAAAAAATATCCCATAGACTTTTGTTATAAAAGAACTGACTGGAATTTCTTTTTATGGTAATTTACAAAATAGGCGCAAGGGAAGACTGTAAAAGAAATAGGGATATAGCCATGGTTGCCAGAACTCCATCTAGGTTTACACTGTAGAGGTGTACTGGAATTCCAGTCCGGTCGGAATTTGACATTTTTTTCCGGTTCCGGCCGGAACTGGAATTACTAATCTTCTACTGAGAAAAAATTTGCTGGAAGGGATTTATTTTACATAACCCATAGCTCACCTTTTAGCAAATTATAATAATAATAGCCTTGTGTAGCATTCATACACAGTACAGTGTATTACATACCTACAGTATAGTTTAAATAAAGTTTACTCTAATACCTCAAAATATAGGATAATAAGATATTCTCATTAAATTCAAATTTAGTTTCCAAATTACAATATATATATATATATATATATATATATATATATATATATATATATATATATATATATATATATATATATATATATATATATATATATATATATATATATATATATATATATAGTTATATATATATAGCTATATATATATATATATATATATATATATATATATATATATTATATATATTATATATATATATATATATATATAAATATATTTTATATAAATATATATATATATATATATATATATATATATATATATATATATTGCAATGGAGTACTCTATCCAATTTTTCAAACTTCCTGATAAGATATTTTGGTTGAAGATGGGCAATAAGTTCCATGAATCTCTTCTTTTCAGTGATTGTGAATATTTTTTTTATTTTTTATTATTATTATTATTATTATTATTATTATTATTCAGATCGCCACCACTCACAGGCTGGGCCCTTCTCAAGGAGTGGGCGGAAAATAAAACATTAAAAAAAACCCAACCAATCCAAAGTCTAACGCAAAGTTCTCAGGTGAGTGCAGACATGGGCTTTAAAGAGAGGAAGATTAAATATAGTTGGAAAAACAGAAGGCAAGGAGTTACACAGAACAGAAGTAGCTGAAAGAAAGAGGCACACAACGAATGTTCAAGTTCGTAATACCTCGCAAAAATTGTGAGAAAGGCACCCCTTGTGCTGCGAGAATGATTGAACGGTGCATGGTGGATTGCGTGAGAACAACTCCCCGAGCATCTGCCGCCGTAGTACCTATAGAAAAGGGATAGAGCGCCAACGTTACGTCGCAGAGTTAGAGGGTCAAATGAGTTTGAAAGTAGGGGACAGTTTATTAGTCTCTTAGCTTTAGACTCAACCCTATATCCAATAGAAGGGTGGAGCCGGAGCCCCCCCAAATGTGAGAACAGTACTCCATACAAGGGCGAATAAGGCCCTTATATAACTGGAGTAGCTGTGCAGAGGAAAAAAATTCCTGCAACCTGAACAGAACTCCCAGCTTCTTTGAGGCCACCTTAGCAACCATAGAAATATGAGGTTTCCAAGATAATTTGTTGTTTATGTTAAGACCAAGAATGTTTGTTATTCACAGGAGAGACGTTAGAGCCGTCGAAGGAAATAGGAAAGGTCAGAGGTGTTTTTGAGAGGGAAATGTGGAGAAGTTGCAATAAAATTAATTATTTTCTGTTGAAACTGCCTGTGATTTGGGGTCATTGATATGCCAAATTTTGGGGGGGGAAGAAATTTCCCTCGAGACTCACTTGTTTCACGGCTTGGATCTTTTGCTATTTTAAGGTGTCCTATGTTCTAGAACAGTGGTCTCCAAAGTGGGGTACGCGTACCCCGGGGGGTACGCAAAGTGATACTTGGGGGTACGCAAAAAAGTAGGCTCACGATCACTATATATATATATATATATATATATATATATATATATATATATATATATATATATATATATAGGACCTTAAGTAAACTGTGGTTCTCAAAATAATTTAGTATTGGAAAGGTTGGTAATAATTTTTTATTTTAGGTAAAGAAAAATTAGAAATTTGATTTGCTATAAAAAGAACTTACTTTTTATATTTTTTCAGCTTCAAATTGATTAATTTTCAAATTCATTTTATTTAATTTTTTAGTTTATTTCAACGTAAATATTTATTATTTGTGTCCACAATAAGTGTTGTATATATATAAATATATATATATATATATATATATATGTGTGTAAATTAATAGTATTTATATATATATATATATATATATATATATATATATATATATATATAGTATATATATATATATATATATATATATATAAATAGAGAGGATTGGTCAGACGCATGCCACAGCGCTGATCCTGGCAAAATTATATATTTAATCAGCCTAGTAAGTTCTTCATGATGAGCCGACTTTGTTGAAGTAAAATTTATTTTTAACTGTAAACATTAAATACAAGATAGGCTGAACGCTGCTGGGTGGACGACTGAACCCCGTGCTGTCTTTAGTGCTGCGGGCTTACTGGGCAGCCTGCAGTCGGCTCGAGCCCCTAAAAAAACTTGTTAAATTTCTCCAAAACAAAAATCAAAATTATTTCACCAAATTTAGGGGCTCGAGCCCACGGGGGACAGAGGGGGACGTTTCATACCCCGGAGGGATGGTCGGAGGAACCCCGACACCCAAAGACCAAAGAGTGGGGGTTCGACCATCCCCGGAGGGGGGATTAGTCACCCCCGTCGTCTACCGGGAGGCCGAGAGACTCGACCCTGCCATCTTGCGGTTTACCCTTGGGTATTCCTTTAGCAAAAAAATTTACTTGAAAAAAAAAAAAAAAAAAAAGTTAAATCCCATCCTTAGAATTTTCGACTGATTCCAAATATATAATTTGTTTTACTGTAGGACCTGCCGTTCTCTAGCTACATACTGTGAGCATTAAAAAAATCTGACCATCTATATATATATATATATATATATATATATATATATATATATATATATATATATATATATATATATATATATATATATATAATATATATATATAAAAAAAAAAATATATAAATATATAAAAAAATATATATATATATATATATATATATATATACAACACTTATTGTGGACACAAATAATAAATATGTACGTTGAAATAAACTAAAAAATTAAATAAAATGAATTGGAAAATAAATCAATTTGAAGCACAAAAAATATAAAAAGTAAGTTCTTTTTATAGCAAATCGAATTTTTAATTTTAATTCTTTTTAGATTTTATTAATATTATTTATATTATAGTTGAAAATTAAAATAAAGTTTCTCTTTTTTTAGGTTTCATAAATACAGAATGTTAAAATCCAATTCACAGGTTTACCAACTTAATGAAGCTTAAATTATTTTGAGAACCACAGTTTACTTAAGGTCCTATATATATATATATATATATATATATATATATAGTATATATATATATATATATATATATATATATATATATATATATATATATATATATATATATATATATATATATATATATATATATATATATATATATATATATATATATATATTTTTTTAATATATATAGTAAATATAAGTATAGAATATATATATATATATATATATATATATATATATATATATATATATATATATATATATATATATATATATATATAAGAGGAAAAAAAGAGGAAAATAAACAGTTTGGAAGGAGGATGAATGGGGACTTACAAGGGAATAAGAATCTCTTCTGGAAGGAAGCGCGAAAGGTTAAAAATGAGAACAAGGGGAATCTGCTTTGAATAATGAATAGGTATGATGCTTTCGCAACTAATGAAGTGGATGTGAGGGGGAGCGTGGAGGGAACACTTCGAAAATCTGCATGACATTGGCGGTAATGAAGAGTTGATAGTCAATGTGAGTGGGTTTGATGGTGCAAGAAGGAATAGGTATTTTGGGGATGAGGTCATTAGTAAGGAGGAAGTAATGGATAGAGTGAGAAAGTTGAAGAACGATAAATCTGCAGGTATAGATGAAATTACTGGTGAAATGATCAAGAACGGAGGCAAGATGGTGATTGATTGGATTTGGAAGTTGTGTAACAAAGCGTTTATGGAGGGTATAGTTTCGAGGGATTGGGGGAGAGCAGTAATAGTACCCTTATATAAGGGTAACTGTAGGAATTATTGGGGAATTAGTTTATTGAGTGTTGTAGGGAAGATATATGCTGGTATTTTGGTCGAAAGAGTGCGTCAAGTGACTGAAGGACCGATTGGTGAAGAACAAGGTGCTTTTAGAAGTGGTAGAGGATGCATAGATCAAATCTTTACATTGAAAAAAAATGATTGTGAAAATGAGAGAGGAGAAGAATAAATTGTATTTATAGGTTTTATGGATTTGCAACAGGCGTAAGATAGGATTAATAGGGAACTTTATCTCAGGTGTTAGTGATATATGGTGTTGGTGGTAGGTTTCTGAATGGAATCGAAAGTTTGTATGACGATAGTGAAGCATGTGTAAGAATAAATGGAGTCGAAAGTGATTGGTTTAATATTAATAGTGAGTGAGGAAGAGATGTGTTATGTCTCCTTGGTTATTCAATTTGTATATGGATGGGGTTATGAAAGAAATAGAAGTGGGGTGGCAGGGGATGGTATTAGAATGATGGAGAATGGAAAAAGAGTGGAGGGTGCGCTACCTATTATATGAGAATGATTTGATTTTGCGTGGCGCATCTGAAGAGAGTTTGAGAGGATTAGAAGAGAGAATTGGGAGTAATGGGAGAGGTTTGAAAGTAAATTTAGATAAGAGCAAGGTTATGGCTGTGAATGAGGACAGTCCTCAATTCTTGTTGTGGATGGTGAGCAGCTGGAACAAGTGTCTGTGTTTAAATATTTAGGATATATGTTGGATGATGCAGAGTGTAGTAGGAAAGTTGTGAATGGCAGGAAGGTGGCTAGTGCAATTAAATCCTTGGTGGATGGGAAGGGACTAAGTCTTGAGTGTTAGGGTCTGGCATATGAGGGTATGTTGTTACCAGCTAATGTATCGTAGTGAGACTATGGCCTGAAAATAAGAGGTATATATCAAAAGTGCAATGTGTCCAGATGGGGCAATCTTATATGCAGCAGTGAGAAGAATTCGATAAAATGAGGAATGAACGTGATAGGAAAGTTGTGTGGTTTGAAGAAAGGGGTAAATGAGAGAATAAATGAAAGTACGTTGGATATGATTTGGTCATGTGGAAAGGGATGGATAATAGCCGGGTGGTTAAGCGGGATGTATAACAGAGTGTGCTGAGAACTCCAATCGCTGGGAGATGAAAGTGGATTGAATCAGTAAAGGAATGCCTGAGAGAAAGAAATGAGAGTTTGGTAGAGGCGAGAAAGGTGCATAAGGATTGAAATGACGGGGGTTTTGTGAGGGGGCAGGGTTGTGGACCACCTGGGCCAAGGAATGAACTGCATTGACTATATGCTATAGTGAGGGTCCGTCATGGTCTCGTGAAGTCTAAGGTGGATTATTCTGACTGCGACGAGTCCTCACTTAAAGGTACAAAGAGGCGGTGTAAGCCTGGGTTTTTAGTTTTCAGCTTCAGCGCCATACTCTTCTTACATCTTTTCTGTTTAGTGCATACTACGCACCTTACCCCAGTCTTGGGAGAGAAGGTGGGTAATGATGATATATATATATATATATATAATATATATATATATATTATATATATATATATATATATATATATATATATATATGTATGTATATATATATATATATATATATATATATATATATATATATATATAATATTATGTTATATTATGTTATGTTATTTTATTTATATTATAGGCCTGAATAGGGGGTACAACTTATAATTAGTTTCATCTTAGGGGTACGCGATCAAAAAAGTTTGGAGACCGCTGTTCTAGAATATACAGGACTCTCCCTTTTACTATCCAAATTTTTTACTTCCAGATATTCTCTTCAGTAATGATTTTCCAAATGTTTATGAAGTGGCTTTTTGTATTAAATGTTTTTGTGTACTACCTCGTTTCATTTTTGTGGCATATTTACACTTTATTATAGATTTTGTAACATTATTAATAATAAAAAATCTTTTATGAATGATGGCATTTTAAAACAATTTTGTGAGGTTATTATTATGACAAATCTTCAATCCATTAATGAATGAAATCTTTATCAAAATCTGTTAATATATATATATATATATATATATATATATATATATATATATATAGTATAGTATATATATATATATATATATATATATATATATATATATATATATATATATATATATATATATATATATTTATATATATATATATATATATATATATATATATATATATATATATATATATATATATATATATATATATATATATATATATATATATATATATGTTATATATATATATACACACAAAGGTGGGCATTAACGCATGAGAAAGTTAACGTAGTTAATTCTTAATCGTTAACAAAAAATTAACGGCGTTAATCATTAAAGTGAAAGAATGTAGCCGAAGTTAACGTTAATCGTTAACGCTAACCGTCTCAATTTTTTTTTATATTATTTTACTTGTTTTAATTCACACCTCACAGGCAGAGCCCTATTCAAGGGAGGGAAGTATGTTGCACGCTGTACCCTCGAACCGCTAGTAAATTAATAAAAAAAAGAGATGAACATAGGACGCAGGCTTTTTAAAGTGAGGGAGATTAAATCAGCAGGAAACACAGAAGATGGAAGAGAGTTCCACAGAACAGTGGTGGAAGGGAAAAAAAGGAAACACCGCAGCAAACTAGCCTGGAGTTACCACATTCACAATAAAAACTCGTGGCGTAGAGCACCCCTTGTGCTACGCGGGAGCCGTAAAGGTGGTGGTACGCGAGTGGTAAGTTCCCCACCTGCCGCTGCGATACCTATAGAAGAGAGATAAAGCACCAACATCGCGCTCGCAAAGATAGAGGTTCAAGT
Organism: Trachelipus rathkii; assembly: GCA_015478945.1. NCBI lineage: Eukaryota > Metazoa > Arthropoda > Malacostraca > Isopoda > Trachelipodidae > Trachelipus > Trachelipus rathkii. The sequence continues at coordinate 33,849 of JABUQX010014267.1, forward strand.
GAACTGGAAAGTACATAACAGTTTATGAGCCTTTTGGCCTTTGAACCCTGTCTAAAAGCCGTGTGAAACCAGAGCCCCCAGATATGAGAACAGTACTCTATACAAGGCCGGATGAGACCCTGTATAGTTGGAGTAACTGAGAAGAGGAAAAAGTCTCGCAGTCTAAACAGAACTCCTTGTTTCTTTGAGGCCACCCTGCAGCAAATCAAGTAGCGATGTGAGGTTTCAAGACATTTTTTTTATGTTTAGCCAAGGATGCTTATATTGTCACAGAGACGATGGGGCGGCGCACGAAAACGCGAGCGTTTCACGACATAATGCGAAAACGGTTAAACACCCATCTGAAACCGAACGAAGTACAACGAGGCAAAAAAGATGAAAAACGCGAAACGTTTCAATGATATACAAATGCGAAAACGGTTAAACACCCAAACCCAACTGAACGAAGTACACCG
>JABUQX010014268.1:0-2500 GCA_015478945.1 Trachelipus rathkii
GAGCAGGAAATATCAGGAAAAGGTTCAAATCTGTTGAATTTAACGCTAGGAGGTATGGCTTTAGGAATTACTAGATTACTTAAACAATCCTTTATAAATAGAAGTTGAACTACCTTAGTGTTAGCAGAGATCATGTCATCCATGTAATCCTTGAATTTTTTCCTAAGGTAGAAATCCACAATCGATATGTTGTTAACAGGCATGATATATTATTTCAAATTCAAAATAGCTTAGGATGCCAGTAGTAATAATATGTTAAACTGCCTAAATTAAATGATTCTTAAAGATTTTTTTTCTAAATAGAAGAAAATTAATTTCTCAGATGTTAAGAGATATTTATCATAAATTTATTACAATTTGTTAGCAAAAGCTTTCGACCTCAATCTAGGCCCTTTTTCAGCTGCTGTTTTACATCAAATAAATTGAATATAATGAAAATATAAAATAAAATCAAAATAAAAAATTAATTTACAAAATTTGGTTTTAAGTTTTTTTGAAAAAAGGTGAAGAGTGCAGAATGTTATTTATGATGGGATCAATGTGTGAGTCGTTTCTTTGCATATTGTAATTGTTAGAATTGGTTATACAAAAAGATTCGGAAAGTTTTCTAAGTTGAAGATTTTCAATGTGAATAATGTGTGACATGTGGTCAATGTTTATGTTATGATTATGCGTGGATCTATGAAGGGTAAGGGCAGAATTAGGGTTATCTTGAAGGTAATATTTGTGTTGATAATTGCGGCGGGGAAAGTCATGTGTTTCACCAATGTATAAGTTGTTGCAGCTGGCACAGGGAATTTTGTAAACACATTGGGAAGCAAAGGAATCAGTATGAGTACGGGGTTTGAAGATTTTTTGGAAAGGAAGTATGTTAGAGGAAGAAATAAGAATAGATTTGAGTAGGAGTTTTTTGCAAAGGTTATGAGATGTGGTGGGTAGAGGGAGATATGAAGTGTGTGTATTGTCTTGTCTTATTGGAATAGCGTAAAAAGTGTTCTTTGCTTTGCGAAGAGCATGTTTAACGATGTGGTGTGGATAGGATAATTTACGAAAAATTGAAGAAATTAAGTTAAATTCGGTTTGTAAGAAGGGGGGGGGAACAAATTCTGAGTGCTCTAAGGAAAAGAGAAGATAAAGTGCCAATTTTAGTGTTTAGAGAGTGGAAAGAGAACCAATGAATATAATTGGGGTTGGCAGTAGGTTTTCTGTAGATAGAATATTGTATGTGATTATGAGGGGACCAGGTCAAGAGAGCATCTAGAAAAGAAAGGGAGTTGTTATTGGCAAGTTCAGTGGTTAATTTTATGTTAGGGTGGATGTTGTTGATATGGTTGAAGATATCATTTGGATTGGTGTTAACAGGAATGGCTGCGAAGATGTCGTCAACATAAAAGAAACAAAAGGAATTATTAAGAAGAGGATGGGGAAGAATATGATAGATTTCCAGGAGTTCCATAGAAATATTTGCAAGAATAGGAGAGAGGGGAGATCCCATTCTTAAACCATTATTTTGTTTAAAGTAAGTGTTGTTGAACAGGAAAATAGTTGTGATCTAGGGTAAGGAGAATAAGTTGTTTAATGAGAGGGAAGGGATGAGAAAAGTTAATGTTGTTTTCAGAAATGAAGCGTTCAAGGAGAGAGATAGTAAGAGAAACAGGAACAGAAGTGAAAAAGGAAACCACATCAAAACTAAGAGGGTTGTGTGTATTAGTGGTAATGTCTTTGGATTTGGAAATGAAATCTACAGTGTTGGTAATGTAAGAAGAAGGGGTGTGTCCTTTGAGAGGTTTTAAAGAGTTAGCAATCCATTTGGATAGTTTGAATGTAGTTGAGTCAATGTTAGAGATAATAGGTCTGAGGGGTATGTTTTGTTTGTGTTTTTGGTATATTATAGAACTGAGAGAGTTTAGGGAGAGTAGATTTTAGTTCATTGTGTATTAAAGGAGAGTTAGAAAGGATTTGTTTTAGTTTGTTGTTGAAGAGATTTTGTGAATTTTTTTAGAGTTTTTTTATTTATTTATTTTTTTGTAATAAGGGAATATGTGTTGTTATCATCTAAAAGAGTATTACATTTGTTAATGTAATCGTGAGTGTTATGAATAACAATATTGTTACCTTTGTCAGAGCGAGAAATAGTTATGTTGTTGTTTTTTTGGTGTGAGGAAAGGGCAGTGTAGAATTTTTTGGGGCAAGTTTTGAAAGATAGAGTGTTGATGATATTTGATGTTAGTAAGCCTTTTAGAAAGTCAAAATTATAAGAATTATTACTATTGTTCATCTTCCAGTTATCAAAATTTACACAAGCAGTTACCTCGCTTCCCCCCACGCCTATTTAGCACACTCCTCACACTCGACGAACAGGACTAGATCTCATCGTACAATTCAAATTATGATGAAAGCAAGATAAAAAGCTAATTATGCGATCTAAAGTCTTAATCCCTCGTTTTAAAAAAAAGAAACACACAATCCAATGAATATTTTCAAACGTGTTAACGAATTC
>JABUQX010014268.1:10000-17500 GCA_015478945.1 Trachelipus rathkii
ATATATATATATAATACATATATATATATACCCCGAAAGCTTCATGCATGTAACTAAAAAAACTAATAACAGCTACTGGAAAATAAATAACATTTTATTAATTAGGAGATTTTTATCCATGAAATTAAAAAAAAAAAGAAATAACGCTTTTGAAAAATTTAAAATAGTTAAAAATGTTGAAAAACTTGTATGATGTTACCGTTTTCTGAGAATGCGAAGAAGCTCGAGTACACCGAGTGAGCACGCAAAGGTGCCAAATGTTGAATTTTTTCTTTTTTAATTAAAGAATATCCCACGGGTAAACAAGAACGATGGATAGAGTCGGGATTTCTCGGCCTACCGGGGGACGACGGGGGGACTTCGTCCCCCTCTGTCTCTCCGCCGGCTCGAACCCCCTAAAAGGATAGGAAAAGAAAAAATAACATTTTATCCAAAGCGTAAAATTAAAATACTGTTTGGCAACTCTTGCTCTCGTTAAGTAATGCAGGGATTCAAGGTCAATCACACTCTACGCTTACCACATCTAAGATTATACTAGTATTTAAGGTGTTATTAATAAATATTAGAATAAAATAATTTTTTTTTAAGTTTCATCGATGAAATTGCTTGCTAAAATCAAAAATATTTTTTTTTCCTGTAGCTGTTATAATTTTTTAGTTACATGCATGATGCTTTCGGGAGGCTGGCATATATATATATATATATATATATATATATATATATATATATATATATATATATATATATATATATATATATATATATATATATATATATAAACTACCTTTTAACGTGTTTTATCTCCTATGCAGGGGGTAACACGGGGGGACCACAGAAAATCGAACTTTAAGGCCGGCTATCCCAAACCAGCGCCACCAACGTGTTCGCAGTCGAGTTTTAATTCTTGCCCCCAGGTAGATAAAACTCCAACTGCTACGCGGAGGATTTGAACCAGTGTCCTCTCGTATGAGAGGCGGCAACTCAACCTACTGCGCCATATTAAAGTTTATTTTTGCATAACATTTTTCTTCGATCATTTAATAATAATAATTTATTATTATTATTTTTTTTTTGGTGAAGTTTAAAATCGAATCAATTTGTTTAATTTAATTTTTAAATTAATTAATTATAAATTATTAATTAATTAATTAAATTATTAATTAACAACACCTAACCTAACCTAACCTAAAATGGTATGGTTAGGTTAGGTTAAATAATAAATAATTAATAATTAATAATTAATTAATTTAATAATTAAATTAAACAAATTAATTTTAGATTTAACTTCACAAAAAAAAAAAAATAAAAAAAAAAAATTAAATGATCGAAGAAAAATGTTATGCAAAATTAAATTTTAATATGGAACAGTGATATTATAAAATAATCGATATATCGTTGTAGATGGTTAACCGAAAAAAAAATCGACATATCGTTGTGGGGGTTAACCGAAAAAGAATATATATATATATATATATATATATATATATATATATATATATATATATATATATATATACTTTGAAATTTATTAAAAATTTTGATTTTTCTAAATATTAATTATATATATATCTATATATATATATATATATATATATGGGCGCACACTTTAAAGAATGTTACAAAAAGACATAATATCCAAAAATCGCCGAACACCGCGTGGAACCCTGCAGTGTCACGTGTTAGCTAAAACTCCAATCAGTGTTTCTTTCAGGCATACCTCCGGGGGGGCTTTGCCCTCCGGAGACAGTCGAGTGCCCCCCCGAAGAAAATCGAGCATCGAATTAATTTTTTGCGCGTAAATTACAAAATAAAGCAAATAAACATAAAAAGTATGTTTAAATCTATATTATCTAGCGATAAATAATAAAATCAGCCAGAATGCATGGAAAATGATAGATATGGAATGAAATAGCAAAGTTTTAATTCTGACTTCCTGAGAAAATGGGTATTGCGATAAGAATTTTCTTCGGATAAAGGTCCTTTTAGTTAAGGCAAAGATACAATTTTGAGCTGGGGCTGATCCCTATTTTCAGCCCCACCTAAAAATGGACATAAAATTCGGAATTTTCAGCCGATTTTGACTATATAAACACCAAAATGTAGCTTTTTTTGCCTCTAAAACGTTGTTTTCCGGTGTTTTTCTGTGTCTGTAGTCATTCTTTCAGAATTTTCAAATTTTCAAAACCCATGTTTTTGACATTCTTCGTATCAACTTTCAGAACGGTATGAATTTGAACTTCAAACTTGAAATATGCATAGATAGGTTCATTACCTAAAAAAGGTACAGAAGTACAATTTCGATTTTTTTGAGTTTTGTGCTCAGCGTTGTCCAATTTCCAAACCAATTTTTTTTTGGATTTTGAAATGAAAAATTGCGATAATTTTTTTCCTGTTCGAGCGAAGTGGATGGAATTTTCAGGGCATATGACGTCGGGGGAGAGGCACATTTTTTACTTAGATAATTTCTTTGTATATGCTTTAGTTTTGGATTTGTTCTTGGAACAAATTTTCAAAAAAAGAAATTTGGGAAATTTTTAAAAAATTTATACAAGCCCTGAAAATTTGATGTTGATCGGATAAGTAGAAAAAAAATATCTCAATATTTCACATTTTTGAACGATTAAATTTTTGAAAAGGTGAAATATTGATATATTTTTTTCTACTTATCCGATTAACATCAAATTTTCAGGGCTTGTATAGTTGGGCGAGATACACCTTTTTTACTTAGATAATTTTTTTGTATACCCAAATGAAAATTTTTAAAAAATTTCCCCAAAATTTTTTTTTTTAATTTGTTCCAAGAACAAATCCAAAACTAATATATATATACGAAGAAATTATTTAAGTAAAAAATGTGCCTCTCCCCCGACTACATAAGCCCTGAAAATTTCATCCACTTCGCCCGAACAGAAAAAAAATAATCGCAATTTTTCATTTCAAAATTCAAAATAAAAGTGGGTTTGGAAATTGGACAACGCTGAGCACAAACCTCAAAAAATCGAAAAAGTACTTCTGTACTTTTTTAGATAATGGACCTATCTATGCATATTTCAAGTTTGAAGTCCATGATTCGAAAAAATATGGAAAGTTGATTTCGTAGATTGTTACAAAACATTGGGGTGTTTGAAAATTGAATAATTCTGAAGAATGAATAAAAGACAGAAAAACACACGGAACACAGTTTAGAGGGCAAAAAAAGCTACATTTTGGTGTTTATATAGTCAAAATCGGCTGAAGATTCCGAATTTTATGTCCATTTTTAGGTGGGGCTGAAAATGGGGCTCCGCCCCAGCCCCAAATTGGGACTTCCCCTTAAGGAGTGGATTAGTTAATATATATTTATTAGTGTTTATTTTTCTCATGATCTCATATATATATATATATATATATATATATATATATATATATATATATATATATATATATATATATATATATATATATATATATAATATATATATAGAAATATAATATATATATATATATATATATAAGTCATCCCCCTAATTGCTGGAACAAAATTGCACCTGCAAAATATTGCAAATCAGTGTGGAGACGTCAATAGTGACTTACAAAAAAACGTTCGGTGTGAAATAATGGAGTTTGCATCTGAAGTGCGCCTGATTGCCCCCGAAGACAAGAAAATGCATTTAAACTGATGAAACTATACTGCGATTAAGTGTATAACGAAGAAATTGAAGAAAAGGTTCAACGACACAATCAAGTTGAATAATGATATTTGCGTAGTCGCTTTGAGACGTTTCAAGTCATTAACAAATTTACCGGATATTGAAATTAGAAAATTTTGTGAGTGACAGATTTCCGATGTTTAATGAGGAAGGTGTACTAGTTGACCTGAAATCCTTCATTTTTTATATCAATTTTTCCATGCTCAAAAGCGAAATATTTAAAGCAGATTAAACAAAATAGTCGAAAATATTAGAAGCGGACGTGGGATATTGCGAGTTACAAAAGCTCTGTGAAATCTTTCTTGTCATTCCTGTAACGATAGCCTCGGTTAAAAGATCGTTCAGTACTATGAACCGAATACTAAGTGAGACAAGAAATAGAATGCTGCCAAAAACCTTAATGCATTGTATGATGATAAGCATCGATTGGTCTGAGAATCCAATTGAGGATTTTCTAAAAAAAACTGTAGACTTGTATGCGACGAAGATAACTCGTCGTATACGATTCCTTTAAACTTACTTCTTTAATACCCCTAACTTACTAAGTACTAACGTCGGGGATACGGCCTACGAAAGTGTTATATATATAATATATATATATATTATATATACTGTCTACGGATATATTATATATATATATATATATATATATATATATATATATATATATAATTTATTTTTACCAAAGATCTATTTCCTTACTTGAAAGGTCATATTACTCATATATATATATATATATATATATATATTAATATATATATAATATATATAATATATATATATATAATATATATAAATATATTTATAATATATATATATATATATGATATATATATAATATATATATAATTATAAATATTCTCGCTCATAATATGTTTCGGTACCCTTATGTTACTTTTAATTTATTAACTTCTCCAATAAATAATCCAATTAGAGTTGCTATATTTTTGCAAGTAATGATGTGGTTATATTCGGAAATATGACTATTTCAGTAAGACAGTAAATCTAATAAGACAATTAGCTGACAAAGTGACAGTTTCCATTATCCTTTTATTTTTATGTAATTAAATGTTATACTTATGTGCCCCCCCCCGAATCTCTGTAAAGCCCCCCGGAGAAAATTGTCTGAAAGAAACAACTCCAATAGAAGGAGCGCAAGAGTTGCCAAAAGCTGTTTTTTCATGCTGCCAGAATATATATATATATATATATATATATATATATATATATATATATATATATATATATATATATATATATATATATTATATATATATATATATATATATATATGGTGATTACAATACTTGAACAAGTTCAAGTATGAAAATGAGTCACCTATTGCATTCTTTCCTCTTCTACGCTTTGGGCGAGGCATTCAAAATACCTTACCTTATTTAGCAGTCTCCCACGGTCTGTACCTTGTTTTCAAACTGAAAATATTTTCTTCTTTGTAAACCTGTTTCGTTTTGTTATTTCTGACTATTACGCCACTTTCCCTAAACTCCTGTTCAAATAGAGTCCAAACTCCTTTTCTATCGTAAGATTGGAATGTTATTGCATTCGTATGCAACCTTACGAAATCAATAACATCTAGCTGGGAGGCAAAGAGGGAAAGGAAAAGACTTCATTATCGCTTTGGGCAGTGAACTGTGCTGATTGAGTTCTGAGTCTGACGTAAGCTGGATGCTAGTTTTTAAATAAAAGAGAATGCCCAAGGGTAAAGAGAAAGTATATCTTTTCTTGTAAAAGTCTAATAAATTATTATATGTATGCTATATATATATATATATATATAATATATATAATATAATATAATAATATTAATTATAATATATATAAATATATATACTTTATTAATATATATTATATATATATATATTATTATGATTTGTTTATTTATATTTTCATACAAAGTTTCATTAAGCGTTCTCGATTTCCAGAGTCCTTATGTAAATTAAAAGGAAACACTTGAATCTGTTTGTCAGGGACGATTCCTCCCAATGGCTAGAGGTAAAACATTAATATTTGTATATTCTATCATTACTGTTAATGTTTTAATAAAATTTATTTTCATTTTAAATTCAATTATAGTTATTAACTAATTATAAAATATAACGTTTTGTAATTGTTCATATCTAAAAATATAATGCATGACTTAAGTGATAACTAACATTCCAAAAGACTAACATATTTTAGTGTATGTAATACAAAGAATAATAGTATTTATTATATGAAAGGAGAATATGTTCCTTCATCATTTTTGTAACTATAATAAAAAGTGATTCATTTATGATTTCATTATTATAATTAATATATTTCATTTAGAGACCTAACATTTCTAGAGCATTTTTTGAAATTGACGGTTTTTCCTTTATGGATTTTTTTTTTATATATTTCTGTAGTTTGGATTTGGACTTATCTTTTGTTGCATGTTGATGACGAATTTTGTTATAGGGATGAGATTGTCATTGTTACGTAGAGTGGATGAGCGTTTTGAGGGCATTTGTTTCGGTAATTAATGGCTTTTCCCATTTTTATATTGATTATTACTTGTGTTAAATAAGAAAATTATAATGTTTAATCTGCCGAATATATTATCTAGTAAAAGTTGTGTATGAAATTTTTAACCTTTATATTAGAGGTATCAAACTTGGAGAGTAAAACATCTCCCTTGCAATTAAAAGATGTAGGGCGCTTAAAAGAGCCTTCCTCTCAAATCCATTATAAAAAGGTTGTTTGCGCTTTACTTTCGCTCATTAGTCTGAAGGCAGCCGGCAGCCTAAGAAGAAGAAATGAGTTATGGTTCCGTCTTCACGTGGTATAGTCCCAAGTCAGAGAAAGACCATGAAAAACAATGGACACACTCAAAAACCAACCAACATATTATAATATATATATATATATATATATATATATATATTTATATATATATATTAATATATTATATATATATATAATATTAATAATATATATATAATATATATACATATATATTATATATATTATATATATATATATATAATATATATATATATATATATATATATATATATATATATAATTTTAAGACGGGCTCTAGAGTCGGACGTGGGATAGACGTCGTCCTCTCGAATATAGTCCAGAGACGCCTGACTCTTTCCATCTATTGCGATTTAATCTTAGGATATTCCTTAGTTAAAAAAAAAAACTTTTTGGCAAAATTCTGGACGCTCTATTTGCCCATTGAATATCGAAAAAATTTTGATTTAAATTATTCCTACCCGTTATTATATATCGTTACATCCTTTAAAGGACAAGTTCCTATTATATATATGATTATATATATATATATTATTTATATACTATAATATATATATATAATTTATATATAATATATATATATATATATCAAGGGGCTTATCCATAGGGTAGGCACTAGGCAAGTTGGTAGGTAAGTTCTACCAAATATTTTTTATAGTTTTAAATAAAAGAAATTATGGTAAAAGTATACAAAATTATATTAAATTTATATAAATTATTTAAAAAATAGCTATTTTTCTTCATAAATTAAAAGAAAAACGACCACAATAATTAATAGATATAATATATTAAACATTAGATAATTCTGTTCCTACTCTGATCATAGAAGTAAAATTGTATGTACGGACGGACGATACTCATTTTTATCATTCAAATATAAGGGAACGGGGTCGGCTGTCCTTACCTATAATCGTAAATATGTATCAATCTTTCGTATCAGTCTCTCGTAAAATTTGCACGAAATGTGTGAAAAGTACGAGAAGTCGTATCAGTTTTTTGTTTGAAATTT
>JABUQX010014268.1:20000-35000 GCA_015478945.1 Trachelipus rathkii
CGTTTGGGTAGATGGAAAAAATCGGCGAACAAACGTATCCCATTATTTTTTGTGGGGGAATCTCCAGGCCCCAAAAGATATCAAATTCCCTATTAAATACACCGCCGTACTGCTGAATTGGAACTTTATCTCATAATGCTCAAAATCTCACCAATCACTCCTGACAATAGAATAAAACGATTTCAAAATTCCTGACGCAACGTGCGAAAAGTAAGTGATTGTATCTCCCGACAAGATGTAGTAATTCTGTTCCTTAATTCAAGTAACGAAGTTGGTTGGGTTCTATAGACTACAGTTTTCAGGTGTCCCCATAAGAAAAAATCATTCATAGCCAAATCTGGCGATCGAGCCGGCCACTCAATCGGCCCTCGCCTACCAATCCATTTGTTTGGGAATCTGTTATCCAGATACTGACGCACAGCGCGGTTATAATGTGCAGGGCAACCATCTTGTTGAAATACAATTCCATCTGCATCAAATTCTAGCTCTCCTTCTTCAGTCGTAGCATTTTCAACAACCTCTGTAATTAGAGGGTCTACTAAATTTTCTAGCAGATCTAAATAACGTTCCCCGGTTAAAGTGCCATCAAAGAAAAGAGGTCCTATGATATGGTTGCCTAAAATTCCCGCCTAAACATTTAATTTTTGTGGTCGTTGAGTATGTCCTTCTCTTAAAATAACATGAAAACATGACCTGGGGTCAGACTTTGTAGACGCCCTGTATATATATATATATATATATATATATATAATATATATAAATATATATATATATAATATATATATATATATATATATATATATATATATATATATATATATATATATATATATATATATATATATATATATATATATATATATATATATATGATCGTGACTGCTGTTTTGTTGGAGAGAAGAGCGAAAGGAAAAAGAAACTGGAAGAAAGAAATAGAAGCCTACAACAACTCAAGGAGTTTCTTATTTGTGAAGAGAGATTGGACATTTTTAACTTTTTTAAGAGTCTGTAATGTAAAGAAAGAAATCAGTTCAACAAACTACAAATGCAAAATTTTTTAAAATAATTCAAACTTAAATCTATATTAGCTGCAGGGGGAGTAACAAAATTTTATTCTCGAGTTCTTTTGACAAAATAAAAGTTAAAATAAATGGAGGAGCAACAAAATTTTGATTATCATGGAAAATTTAAAAAAAAAAAAACGTAATTAAGTGGAAGTAAGTTTAAAACAATACACAGGAATAGCATTATTAGAAGAATGGATATTTGACGCAGTAGGGACATAAGATTTTCTTCGCACAGTTCTAGGGCGACAGGGCTCGTTTACTTTTTTTTTTTTGCTTGAATAACTCCTGGACAGCATCGAAAACTTTTGCGCCTAGAAACACGATCTTCTCGAGACTCTGGGAGAGCGATTTTAGAGGCCAAATTGAAAAGAGTGAAAACCATACCTGAGTATATAAAATAGCTCAAGGACTAGCATCGAAAACCAGAAAGAGTTTTCTAGAGTGCTCCAGGATCAAGAGTTCCGAGGTCAAAGGAAAAAAAGATGGTGTAGCATATATATATATATATATATATATATATATATATATAATCTATATATATATTATATACATGTGTTTTAATATATATATATATATATATATATATATATATATATATATATTATATATATATATATATATATAAGGCCATTTTCTGTTTTAGCCAATGGTCAGTTTTGAAATTTTTTTTTTTTTTAATATATTGTACTAATATGTTACCAAAAATGAATTTTATTGTTAATGGACATGATTTCAAAAAGTTGAAAAGTATTTTTTTATACTATTTTAAAAATAACTTTGTTAGCTCTTTTTTCTAAAGAACAAATGTTTCGCTTAGTTTGCAAACTTACAGAAAAAACAAATAAAATAATTGGAATCAGCGTATAAAGCATATACAAAATGTAAAAAAAAAAAACATTTTTTTTTCATAAATTAAAATATTTTCAAAAAGTACGACACTACAGAAACCATTACATATTTGGAATCAGCGTATAAAGCTTATTGCAAATAGTAAAAAAAGAAAAAAATAGGGGCTCGAGCCGACGGGGACAGAGGGGGGGACGCGTTTTCCATACCCGGTAGGGGAAGGGGCGGAGGAAAACCCCCGCGACACCCAAATAGCCAAAGAGCGTGGGTTCCGGAGACCTTCCTCGGAGGGGGAAATAGTCCTACCCGCTGTCGTTCCCGCAGGAAGGCCGAGAGACCCCGATTCCTGCGATCTTTGCGGTTTACCCTTGGGTATTCCTTTAGCTAAAAAAATAAAAAAAATTAAAAGTTACGGATCCGTAAAACGTAACTGTCCTATATATTTTTTAATGCATGTCCGTTACCACTGAAATCTCATTGTTGGTATCATATAGTGGCAATATATTAAAAAAAAAACAAAAAAAATTCAAAAAACTGACCATTGTGTGAAACAGAAATATATCTATATATATTATAATATATTATGATTATATTATATTATAAGCTTATATAATAATATTATATATATATATATATGTATATATATATATATATATTATATATATATATATATATATTCAGGCTTGGGTTCAAGTACATTTTGTTCAAGTTACTAAGTACAAGTACTCTAGAAATTGTTCAAGTACAAGTACAAGTACTCCTAAATTTGTTCAAGTACAAGTAAAAGTACCATGGTAGAATCAAAAGTACAAGTAAAGTCTTTATGAAAAACCTGCATATAATAGTATATTATATATATATAATCATATATATATATATATATATATATAATATATATATATATATATATATATTATATATATATTAAAATATTAAATATATATATATTATATATATAATACACGATCACATCGTCTTCATCTCCCACCTTCTCTCCCCAAGACTAGGGGTAAGGTGCGAAACATGCACCGGAAACAGAAAAGTACTAGAAGAATATGAAAGAAGTCGAAAAGAATAGCCTAGCCTTACCACCGCCCTTTATTATCTTTTAGTGGAACTTCCGTCGCAGTCAGAAAAACCATCCCTAGAGTTTCACGGGACCGCGATGGACCCTCCACTAATATCTCGTCAATGTGGGGGTTTCATCCCTTGGCCCAGGTGGGCTACAACCATACCCCCCTCACAAAACCCCTTTGTGCACCTCTTTGCACTTCTTTTTTATTTTTTCCAAAAGTAAACAGTTTAATTTATACAGAAAAAAAAATTAAAAGAGGCTTTACAGTTCGTAGCCTATCTAGTAGGTAGACTAACGGTCCACTTGGTGAGATATCTAATATGTTCTAATGGGTGATGCTGTTAGTTACTTCTGTCTGAGAGAGCAGTCTTCTATATGTGATGTTTGAGTTTGCTAGGTGTCTTTTCCTTTCAAAGCTTTCAAGTTTGTAACATCTTCTCTGCAATTCAAATTTATTGATTTGTATGGAAGTGTTTTCTTTTATTCAACCTTTTATTCTCTTGCTGTTTGGGGTATATGTTTTGGACTCTTGTGAGATGTATCTTCAATATCTGCTATGGGAGCTCTTAACAATTTGTTCAACATTTTTTGAGTGATACGCACCACTTTATCGCACACATATTTTCGAGAGAGTTCGTATAGCAATTGGCACTGTTCTGTATGAGAATGAGACTAATAAATCTTTCAATTCTTACCACTAAAATTAGCTTTACTTGTAATCAGAAAACCGCCTCCTTCCACTGTCCGCATTTCATGCGAAAAATATCGGTTTCTACATTTAATAATTTGCCACAATTCCGCCTAACATTGATTCCCCAGGTACTATAGGAGAAAAAAACTCATCAAGTCTCTGAGGAAGGACAATCACCATCCGAAAATATTTTGAGTATTTTAATTCAAGGGTAGAAATGAGCTTCAACTGCCACACGTCACGAGTGTATTGTGCTTTTGCCTTCTCAGCAACAGAATCTGTGATTCGGTTACTGGAAATGCCCTCTAGCAATAATCATGGATCTTTGTTCCCGTTGGTTTCTGGCTAATGAAAAATTTAGTACTAGATCCAATTGATGCAGAGCCCTTGGACAGGCTTGTACTTCAGAGGAAATCTTTCTAATATCTTTTCTGGTCATTTTGATTAGCACAGTCTAGCATTCAAGTTTGAATTTAGGATATTACTTTCAGGACGTTCTTTGGAGAAGTTTTTTTTGTCTGAAAATCAAGTTTAATACCTTTTACATCACACAAATTGTCTTTGTCATGTAAATCTAATGCAAAAAAGCTTAGTTGCTCCACTCTCCTCCTCATCCCATCATTCTAACACCAATCACTGCCCCCCCCGACCTCTAATTCTTTCATAATCCATCCATATCAAATTGAATAACCAAGGGAGACATAACACAATCCCTGCCTCACTCACCGCTATTAATATTAAACCAAATCACTTTCCGACTCTATTTATTCTTAACACACGTGACTATCGCAAACCTACTTTTTGATTCAGTTGAGAAGTCTATGCCGGGCAACACCATATATGCACTTACACTGCCATAGAGCTTCCCGCTATTAAGCAGATATACGTCCTGTTTGCAAATCCGCAGTAAAACCTAGAATAACAATTTATTCTCCCCTCGCCTGGCATTTTGCCCATTCAGTTGCTTCAATGTAATGATTTGAATCCACACATCCTCTACACAGTCTAAACGCACTTGTTCTTGCACCATCTAGGGTCCTTCATGCACTCACGCAACTCTAATCGACAGAATAGCCAGCATAGATCTTTCCTACACACTCAATAAACTAATTCCCCTAAAATACCTACAGTTCCCTTATCCCCTTTACCCTTATATAATAGTACGTATTATTGCTCTCCTCCAATCCCGTCGAACTATCCACTATAAACGCTTTTTGTTACACGCAGCTTCCAATCCAATCAAGTCAATATATATATATATATATATATATATATATATTAATATATATATATACATATGAAATAGTATTTAATATATATATATATACCTCTATATTATATAATATATATTATTATATATATATATAAATAAATGACATACTACTTAATATTCGTAAATGGAAATTTTTAATAGTAGTCATAGAGGGTGTCATCCCCCGACTTTTAATAAAAATACAGGATATATTCTAAAAAATATTAATGAAGAAGAGAATGAAAATGGAAAATTGTCCGCTCTCTTTAGGAGAACGGAGGAGGAGGGTTTGAGGATTTTCTTTAGCAATAGGAATTTGTTTATATAAATAACTTTTTTTTTTTATAAAAATCACAGGATATACTCAAAAAAAATAATGAAGCTTAAAAAAGAAATGAAAATGATTTAAGTCTTTAGGAAAAAAGTTTAGAGCCTCTCAAGTTTATAATTTTTTCTCATAGGGCTTTCTTAGTGAGAGAGAGAGAGAGGTCAGTGCCAAGGCTCGTTTTAGTGCCATCCTAGTTCAGGTTATGATAAGATTTGTTTAAGAATAACATAAATTTTCTTCTGTGTATAACTAATCAAAACTTATTTATAATTGAACTAGAAGGCCCTGATATGAGACTAACCTGGAAAGATCAAAAATAAAAAGTCTTTGGGAGGTTTTCAACTACTTTGAGAGGCTTGTAACTTTTTTTTATTAACGAGCGACGATTTTCTTTTCCATTATTCTTCATTATTTATTTTTTAAGAGTTTTATTACTTGTTTTAGTATTATAAGATCAGGGGTGACAACCAAGTCTGCACAACTATTACCTGGAAATTTATTTAGAATGCATAATAAAGAGAAAATAATAATATCAAATACGTAGGAAAATGAATAAAAAAATATATATGATTGGCAAGTTAAAAATGCCAAAAATACTACTTGCAAGTACTTTGCAAAATTTTCAAGTAACAAAAGTCGAAGTACTTAAGTAACTATAGTACACTTGGTTTTAGAAAACTGCAAGTAACAAGTAACACGCTATCCAAAAAAAGTACTTAAGTCCAAAGTAACAAGTACAAGTACTTGTACTGGAACCCAAGCCTGATATATTATTATATACTTAATATATAGTATATATATAGTATTTAAATATATATATTTATCTTATAATAATGTATATATGCAGTATATATATATATATATATATATATATATATATATATTCTATAGAGAGAGAGAGAGAGAGACGAGGAGAGAGAGAGAGAGAGAGAGAGAGAGAGAGAGAGGAGAGAGAGAGAGATGAGAGAGGGAGAGGAGAGAGAGAGAGAGAGAGAGAGGAGAGAGGAAGAGAGAGAGAAAGAGAGAACGAGAGAGAGAGAGAGAGAGAGAGATGAGAGAGAAGAGAGAGAGCACAGATAGGGAGAGAGAGAAGGAGAGAGAGAGAGAGAGAGAGAGAGAGAGAGAGAGAGAGAGAGAGAGAGAGAGAGAGAGAGAGAGAGAGAGAGAGAGAGAGAGAGAGAGAGAGAGAGAGAGAGACGAGAGAGAGAGAGAGAGAGAGAGAGAGAGAATCGTACGTCTGGCACTTTATGGAATCTCATTTTCATAGTATAAAATATAAATATACAAATTGCACGGCTAAGGGCGAGGCGCGAGGACGCCGAGTAGCAAGCAGTGTTGACGAAGAATCTGACAAGTTAGGGTCGTGTGGGCCTATTCTCTTATGTATAAATTAGAGTTCTTTGTTGAATTTATGAAGGCTTGTTTACCGTATATATATATTTTTTGGCGTAGTACCATTTTATTTCGTTTAATGTATTTAAAATTTATTGTGAAAGTTCTGCAACTATTTCTTTAACGGTTATTATTTATTTATAACTTTCGTTCACGGATTTCGAAAAAAAAAAAAAACATTGAAATTCCATATATTCACTGTAGAGCTCACATTTTATCATTTGCTGTCGGTAATTCAAGAATCATTTCCAGTGATTTTTATGCTAAATATATTTTTAAACTTTTTTTCATTCTTTTCATTTAGTCAAGGTAGCTGTGAATCAACCTTGAGGGCCTGTTAAGGTTTTATTTACGAACGGCAACCATCTTGTTTTTTTATTGTACAATTTTTCGCTATTTTTATTTCATTTGTTAATTATTTTGTAAATGAATTTGTTAAATATGTTATTTTCGTCTAAGAAAATACCCAGAAACCACCTATATAATAAGCTCTCTCGCTAGAGAAATAGGCAACGTGCAATTAGCGACCTACCCTAGCTTTCCGTAAACAGCAAACGATATTTTCATCTAATTTTTGAAGTTAGGCTACTCTCAGCCTACGGCTATGCCGGTCAAAGTAACGAACTTAAATGTGAAGCAACATTTCTTCAATACTCGAGTATTTTTAAGCGCGTTAAGATTATTTCATTTTTTTTTAAAAATATTTCGAAGCCTATATAATATATAGTATATATACTATAATATAATAATATATATAATATATATATTAGTTTTATATATTATATACTATATATATATCGTGAGTATATACTATATATATATACTATATATCAAGTGGCCCGACTCGTGTTTAGGGAGCGATGGAGCGATCGCTCCTCCTCACTAATTAAACATAAATTCTGAATTATAACACTTAATTAAAAGATCATGTTTTTAATAAATAATTGAATGGAAATTTTAAAAACTCTTGTAATAAGGCAGAAACGTAAGAAAATTTCATCTAATAGAAGAAATTGAATAAACATACTTGTCTCAGTTGTACGTAGTTTTTTGAAATTCTATTTATATAAGAATATGAGTTGGCGAGCGAAATCATTCATCGCTCCTGATAGCTCCAATAGTTATGTGAAAATTATACTTCTGGCAGCGATATAGAAGAGATTATAAAATACTTACTTTGAGGATTCCTTAGATCGCCTCAGCGTAAGTTGTCGTATTACTGATTATTATTTTTATTATTATTATTATTAATTATTATTATTATTATTATTATTATTATTATTATTAATAGATATATATATATATATATATAATATATAGTATATATATATATATATATAATATATATATGATATAGTGTATATGATATATATTATATATATTATATATATATATATATATATATATACTAATATATTCTTTGTCTTGGTTAATTTTTTACATTGATTTCATAGTAGCGACACATCGAATCCCATAATAATTAATTTTTTATGTCAGTTAACGTGCAATCATTTGGAGTGAGTTTGTGTTTGAGTTTTTAATTGTTTTATATATTTTTTACATGTTAGTAATAATAATTTCAAAATGAATAGTGTATTAAATATATTAAATAATAAGTTTTCAAGATTTTCTCTTGAAGAAAAATTAAATATAAAAGAGCTTGTTAGGCCTATGCCAAATATAAAATTAACTCAGACATCATACAAGAGCAAAAAACCGTACTCTCGAAAATTTAACGTGGATTTATATAAGAGACACAAATGGCTCTTCGGCTCCTCATCAGAAAAAATGCTCTATTTTGCTTCCCATGTTTGCTATTTGAAGGAGATGATTCTTGGGCTAGAATTGGAGTTACTGATTTAGCCCATCTATCAGTCAAAATAGGTAAACATGAAGCTTCTGTAAGTCATATAAACAATGAGGCTAATTTAGCAGTATAAGAAAAAGTAAATATAAAAGAAAATATTGATTCTGCTTACAAACAAGCGATTAAATGCCACAATCAGCAAGTTACTAAAAATAGATACATTTTACTAAGAATTATCAAAGCCATCAAATTTTGTGCAAATCTTGAACTCACCTTAAGGGGTCATGACGAAAGTTCTGATTCTATGAATCCTGGTGTTTTTTAAATCATTAATAGAATACAGTGTTGAATTAGATCCAACTTTAAGAGATCACTTAAAAAGTTCTAACGTTTTCAAAGGAACTTCAATGACTATACAAAATGATTTTTTCTTGCTCTTGGGAAATATGTAGGATGCACATATTAAAAGAGATTTCACAAGCTAGCTTTATAGGCATAATCACAGATGAAACCTCTGATATATCAACGAATTTACAATTAGCTTCTCATTTTTGCGCTATGAATATGACGGGAATATAAAAAAGATTTTGGGGACCTTTTTAGCTCAGCTTCTCACAGTGCAGAATCAATAGCTAGCGTTATTTATGATCAATTAAAATCCATTTTACCGAACTGTCCAGAAAAATTGATTGCTCAAAGTTATGATGGTGCCGCAGTTATGAGTGCGTGTAAACGTCAGTGGTGTAAACGTATTTATAAAAGACGTTTATCCAAATGCACATTATGTACACTGTTATGCGCATCAAATTAATTTGATAATGCGACTCAGTCCAGTTTCTCAAATTCCAGAATTGGGAGAATTCCTTTAGAAATATGGTCACTAATTCCCCAACCTTTTTTTCACTCAGATCTCCTCAAGATGCTCTGTATTAGAAATGAAATTATTGGGAAACGGTTGCCAAAAACTGTTAAAACAAGATGGAATTTTAAACTTTAACATACGAACTGTAAACATGGTTTTTTGAACATAGAGAGCTATTGTTTAGAGTGCTTTGAAAAAATTCTAAATGAAAGCAAACAAACCAAGGAAAACGAGATCAAGCAGAGGTTTGCAAAAGGTTAATTGACTGATCCCTACTTTTGTATTTGGCCTCAACTGTTTTCGCAGCCATATAATGCCGCACGTAGATTGTTTTTATAATAAAAATTCAATCAAGAAACGCATACGTAATTCTCATAAAACCAGCCTGTGAGTGAGCTACAATTAGAATTAGGAAAGATTAGAAACATTATGACCACCATAATAAAACAGTATGACAATCATAATGATGTTTGTGAGGTGAAGAGAAGAAGATCGTTAAATGCTTCAATTACTACGAAATTAAAAAAAAGCTGCGAGTATGAAGTGTTTGACATAATAATATCTCAGTCTAAGGAGAGGTTTTCGCTTAGTGATCATCTAGTATCAGCTCAACTTTTCGAGCGAGAACACTTTAAATATTATAAAATAGAACCTTCATTTCCCACAGTTGGCATTTGAAAGACTGTAAACTGTTTATTCTCCCATTTTTTAACATCTTGAGACCCAAATCTGAACTTGAAGTTATATATATTCTAGAGAAGATTTTTATTCCCTGAAAGGAGCTCTTGATTCTTATATAAGTACATTATTGAAAATGGAATGGATCAGATTTTGATCGTCAACATTAAGTTGCTAAAAATTTTAATAAATACTCCAATGGCATCTGTTAAAGCTGAAAGATGCTTTTCTAGATAAAAAGAATAAAAAATCCGTTATTCGAATACAATGGGGCAGAAAGACTGAATGGGCCCTCGTTGCCGCTTGCAACAGAAAGAGATATTGTCCAGATCCAGTCTTGACAATCTTGGTGATTGACTTACTCTTGCAAGGTCAAAAAGCGAGAAAGATGGACTTTAGCTACCAGGAGACTTATAAAAACCTACAATTTAATTTATAAAGTAAGATTAATTTATTATTTTTTATTTTATTTTAAATCATTCGTAACAGGTAACTTTTTTTATGTAATTGTGCTAACGTACGAAGTAGATAATGTCATAGGCGGCTAACCTTTTGTATAAAATGCGAATATATATATATATATTATAATAATATATATAATAACTATATATATATATTATATATATATATATATATATAATATATAATATATATATAATATATATATATATATATATAATGTGAAATCGCACCCCCATCCATTTCTATCACGAGTCGAATGATAATATATATTTATATATAGTATATGTATATAATATATATATCTATATAGTATATATATATACTATATATGAGTCCGTAAGATTTCTACCGAGTATTATTATAATGGACGTAGTAGGAGTATATATATACTTTATATTAGAGGAGCTAGCGGGGAGTATGAGCCTCAATCATTAGGTGAGTGAGAGAGAGTGTATATATATATATTATATATATATGGTAAAGGTAACTTCTTACCTATCGTAAGATTGTAGATTTAACTGTATATCGATTATATTTCGATATAAATTCCAATTAATTGATTAGAATGAATAGAAGTTAAATTTAAAAGAAAATAAAAAACACCAAAAAAATGAGCGAAAAGTAGCTTCACTTTTTTCACAAAAAAAATTAAACTATAAATTATATTAGAACGCAAAATTATTAGTATTTAGCAGAAATGAATGACATATACGAAATTTGTTCGTGACTGGTCACTTTTAAGTTTTTTGCAATATTTCCAATTAATTGTGACGGATAGAAAATGTAACGCATGCAACATTGAATGTGACAATAAGAAAAATGACGAAAAGTTCTTTTTTCGTTGTAAAAAATGTACACGTGAATATATATAGGAACTTGTCCTTTAAAAGGATGTTAACCGATATATATATCGCACGAGCGATGTAATCGATTTTTTTCGATTATTTCAAGGCAATAGAAGGTCAGGGTTACCAAAAACTTTTTTTTAAGCTAAAGTAATACCCAAGATTAAATCGCAAAGATGGAAAGAGTCAGGGTCTCTCGGCCTCAGCGGGGGACGACGGGGGCTTCGTCCCCCCCTCTGTCCCACCGTCGGCTCGAACCCCTTAAAAAATAATGGGTATTGTTTTATATTTGAATCAGTATTCATATTTTCTGAAAAAAAAATTTTGAACTTAGAAAATTTTTTCAGAAAATATGCACAGATTCAAATATAGAATAATACCTATGGTATTATTCTATATTTGAATCTGTGCATATTTTCTGGAAAAAATTTTCTAAGTTCAAAAAAATTTCTAAGTTCAGAAAAGTTGTTAAGTTTTTTAAGAAAATTCTTTAGTGGCAAGCTTCTGGAATTATGCCAGAAGAATTTTCTTAAAATACTTCAGCTTAACTTTTCTGAACTTAGAAATTTTTTTGAACTTAGAAAAGTTTTTCTGAAAATATACACTGATTTCAATATATATATATATATATATATATATATATATATATAATTTAATATATATATTATATATATTATATATATATTATATTATATATATATATATTTACTATATATGAAGAAAGTTTACTTTCTTGCCTATCGGTTATATTTAAAATATCGGTATATTTGGAAATATCGAAAAGAAGCCAGGAAAATGATAAAATACGAAAGTTTAATTTTAAATCTAGAGAAAGCATTTAAATGAATATATATATATATATATATATATATATATATATATATATATATATATATATATATATATATATATATATATAATATATATATTATTATATATATGTGATGGGACGATTCCAAATTTCCAGCGATGCCGATTCCGATACCAGCCAAAAGTGTCGATTCCGATTCCGATACCAGTCAAAAGTGTCGATTACCGATTCCAATTCCTTTATATATTATATATATATATATATATATATATATATATATATATATATATATATATATAATATATATATTATATAATATAATATATATATCCTATTTTGCTGATCAACTAATATTACGATATTTAAAACTTATAATTAACGTATAATAGAATTCTCTTAATTTTATCTTTGCTAAGAATTATTAGTTAATTAACCTTTTATTTATTTAACCAACTGAAAAATAATAGCAATATTTAAAAATCTTCAAATAAATGAACAATTTTGGGTCATTTTTGCTTAAAAAAATTCCTTAATTTAACTAAAAGTAAGATCTTTGAGCAACATTATACTTATTTTTGTTGTGTCAAAGCATGACTCTTAAATTGTAGTGCAAAAACATTAACTTTTTCCCGTTTCTGAGTGCATCCGATTTTTATAGGAGAAAATTGATCCTCCAATTCTGAGAGTCTTTTCACTTTCCACGAAAAGGGGGGCGAGCTTAAATATTTCCTAGCAAGGACACCCAAATGCTGAAGTACCTTTATTCGATGACCACCATTTTAAGGGACTTTCTGAATTTTGCATGTTAGTATATTTTATAAATTGCTGTATTTCTACTTTTATAACATCTTTCAATTTTTTCAATATATGTGTCTTTCCTTAGGAATGAATTTCTTGTTTTTTTTTAAATTCTTTTTCTCTTTAATTCCGAAAAACAGCTTTCAAACTGAAGTTAAATCTATTATCTTCAGTATCACTTTTTTCGCCTATTCTGTTGATAAATGAAAAGAATCTGGAAATTGGTTTAAAGTAGTGGGAACTGTTTTCCTTTCCTTTATACACATTATATCTTCGCACAATCCTTGCTTAAGAATATCTTCCACTTTTTTATTGTTTATATTCATCCTCAAAGAATGTAGTTTTAAAGGCGTGGATTGAAGATGGGTAGCAAGCAACAAAATTCTTTTCAAGTAAAGTAAATGCTGGACTATTTTTTACTGAATTTTTCCATGCTGATACTGTAGACCCAAGTCCCCTCAATAGTCCTTTTTTCTGACTCTTTTCAAAAAAACTGCAAAAATCACTTTCATATTTGGATTATTTGCCGATGCCATTGATTCCTTTGGGGCTCTAAATTTGTACAATAAACAAATTTTTTTTAAGTATTTTTATAGCAATTTTTCCAAGAACTTTCCGTTGTTCTAAGCATGCAGGTTTGAATGATCACTGCAATTTCAAATGAGAGCTGTTCTTTTCAAAATTTTTTGAATGCATACGATATTCCAAAAGACAACTCCTTTATTCTCCTGAATAAATCTGTGCTGTGGTAAATAAATCTAGTTTGATATTCTTTATACTTGGCAATAAGCTTGAGGCGAGTGATTAAAATGACCGACGATTTTTTGCATATGGATATATTTTTTTCACGTCTCTTTGTTCAATATGGCATCATTTGAAGACTAGTGTCAAAGAGTGTAAAAAGCAAGGTTATTTCTGGAATCCTGCCTGTGTAAACTCCTGCAGCATATTAGGTGCGTTTCCCTTACTATAACATGAATTTTTATTAGCAGGAATATTGAATTCTTCCATAACATTTTGAAGACAATCACTTATATTAGATGCTGTGTGAGATACTTGAAAAAGGTCGAACTCAAAGGATAGCATTATATTCCTAGCTTCAATTATACAAGCCTAAAGGCAAATATTCACTGCTCACTTACGAGTTCACGGGTATAGAATTATCAAAAAACATATTACAATAACATGATAACGAAACATTGCCAATGTCTGCCTTACCATGACTCTGAAAATCCTAACATGATATTTTAGGCTCTACGTAAAGATGCCTCCGCTCAATCCAGTTTTTCCTTTATTAAATAGAATTAGGAAGAACGAAATTAAAATCAAATACGGCAGACTTCGAAATATTTTTCTTTGAAATATCATAAAAATCGAAAAAATTATTTTCAGATTGTATACCAAAGAAATCGGTACAATTTTGCCGATTCCGATTCCTGGAAAAACAGCAGATTCCTCCGATTCCGATTGTCATGTCCATCATATATATATAATATATATATATATATATATATATATATATATATATATATATATATAATATATTATAATATATATATATATATATATATTTATATTATATATGTATAAGCTTTATTAAATCCCGGCGCGCAAAAAAATTTAAGCTTCGTAAAGTTGTTAAATCTGGGAAATGCATTTTAGAAATTTACGAAATAGAAAAAGAGAAACTTTTTCAATTTTCAAATATAATTTAATTAATATTAGCAAAAAAGTTAAAAGAAATTGATATATATTTTTTTTGAGCTTCAAACTTAGGCTTATAAAAATGAGTAAGCTTAGACATTTTATTTCAGTCTAAATTTGATGCATTTAACGTAAAGTTTGTAGAGTGAATTTAGAGGCCATGCCACTTTTTTTTTCTTTTTAATTAACGAATACCGTAGCGTGGGTCTCCCATCCGCCCCCATTTATGCAGACCGAAGTTAATAAATGCATACAATTCTTGCCAAAAAATTTAAAAAAAATTTTTTCGTACAAAAATGAAGGAAGGCCATCTTAGCGTAGGTAAATAATTCTTAGATAGGATTATCAACCATTCCGATACTAATTTTTTTATTGCTCCGTG
>JABUQX010014268.1:37500-69602 GCA_015478945.1 Trachelipus rathkii
TTTCAAAGCATTCATAAATACGGGCCTTAAACTTTCATATCTTCCCCAGCTTGTTTCTGGAGCAATTAATCATTTAGAAGCAATTGCCATGTCATGTGATAATGAGAACGAATAAAAATGCAAAAAAAATAAAATAAAATAAATAAATGAATAAATAAATAAAAAAATAAAATAAATGAATCTAGAGAATGATTCAGAATTTAAACGTAAGTTTTAACGGTACTAAAGCAAACTTTGAAATTGGTAGTGAATAAGCTGTAAAAGTGGTACATAAAATGAAGCAACGGTTTGATGATGAAGCCAGAAGGTTAATACATCTGTGTCCATGTTTCGTTTCGAAAACTAAACAATTTGTGTAGTTGAATGAAAATCAATGAAAGGAACATTGTCATTTGTTTAGAATTCATGAAGTTGATGCTGCTTTGTCATATCTTAATTCTTTAAAATGGGGCTCCATTATTAAATTAGACGATACTATTACAAAGGTTTTCTTTATTTTAAGAGCTGATATTGGATGAGACCTTGAAAAAACTTACTGAACATTTATTGAGTGGCTATTTAAACAGTCGAGCGAAATTTATCCTGATGTAATAAATGCAATGAAAAATAACAAAACGAATTATACATTCACATAACATAATAAAGGTTTTCATATCTATTACATAAAGCTAATATCGTAATCATATGCGATAAACTATGAATCAAGATATAATATAAAATGTGCTAAGACATAACCTAAACATATATAATAAACTAACTTACTACACGTAGAATAAAAAACATAGTTATAATATTATTAACAAGAGATTTATGCTTAAATCACACTAGTAACACCAGTAAAAGTACTAACATTGCATGCAAAACGTAACCTATTCCTTCCTTTTTTCAGCATATTTATAACATATTAACGTTATCCTTACACTGACACACAGTAACATTTTAGCAAAAAATTTAATCATAACAGAAACAATGAACTGTTAAGCTTCCAGAAGGTAGTGAAGCTCTGGAATCGCATAGAACAAAAAGTTTGTAGTCCTGTGTTAAGCTTCAATTGAAAACTATGTAGTCCTGTGTTAAGCTTCCATTGAAGCCTACGAGGTGCTAACGAAGGAATATAATGATAAAGTTAGCCTAAAAGTTCACACATTTAAATACAACAAGTAAAATCGTTAAAACTATCATATGCCACAATGTCAAAACGATAACAATAATTAACCATATTCCTACTTTTTTAACAGACTGAGTATCTCTAACATATTATTAAAAACGTTAACTCTTACACTGTAACATCAATGTATACAAATTTAGAGCAAAAATTTATCACAATACTAATTGAGGTTAATTATCATACTGTTATCAAAACGAATATATACTCTAAACAGTTAATATAAGGTTTATCTCTTAACATCAATAATGCTACACAGCTTAACTAATGAAATCTAAAGAAATAATAAATGTAGAGAAAAAGACTAAAATCCTAACATATTACTACCCACTATAGAAATAAATGATTAATTATTAAACATAAAGTTCAAAAACAACTTAACACCTAGTTAAAAGTTAACTAAACTATATTATGCATGCAAAACGTTAAATACCTATTCCCTAACTTTTTCAATGTCGGTCTATCTCTAACATATTAACGTGTAAACCTTACACTGACACAGTAAAATTTAGTTTATTGTAAAATTTATTATAACACATATACAGGCATTCTTGTATAATTATCATACTGATTAACGAATATATAACTCTAACATAATAAGGTTCCACATCAATAAAGCTAACATAGCTGTATTAGGAAGTGTGTAAAAATAAATGTATTCAAAAAGAATGTATTAATTTGTTTAAACTCTGAAATCCAGACAGATTTTTACAAAGTATCCACATTTAAAATGAGTAAGTAAGTAACTAACATTGCAATGCAAACGTCACCTATTCATACTTTTTTCAAGCATATCCCTAACATATTAACGTTAAATCTTACATTGACACAGTACATTTAGCAAAAAATGTATCATAACCTGTCCGATTATCATACAGACCAACGACTATAGCTAACGTAAAAAGTTTTTTACATTATCAATAGTAATATTATAAACAAAAATATATCATAACCTTACCTAAAATCATAATCCCCCGCAAACAATTAGCAACACATATATAAAGATTTTATACCCAGACATAATCATACCAAAATCAGTTAGTTCTTCTGAATAAAATATCAATAGTAAAGTGTAATAGTTTACCGAATTTAAATCAATAAATTCCATAAATCAAGTAAATCAAACATTACAATCCCCTATTGATTCAAGATGATATAGTTGCGTTTCCCCAACCTATATTTCAAGCTTTCGAAATCATATGATTTCAGTGATCACATATAATCGAGTACCCATCTCACGATAAACCAATATAATATCAAATTAATATAAGTTTTTATTATAATAACTATACCAATACGAATATATTGCTAAACGTAACATTAGTTATTATTACACACATACACTTATAAGCTCTCAACACCATACATACATTTAGATCCCATATTTCATGCACAATCATGAAATAAATAAAACCAGGAAAACTAAAGACAACCTACTTAAGTAGATCACATATATGTACAAATAGAAACCAAATACTATGTTATAAAATAGATTCTATATAATGGGCCAATATTTTAATAAATGACACACTAAAGTCTTGTATACTAAGATAACCTACACGAAATACCATTGAAATAAATGTTTCATACTTAACAACAGTAATGTACATAGCACAGCTTACAAACGTAACCTAATTTACTCCACTGGCATACTTTGGTAGATGTAGAGGAAGAGTTTTGAAACCCATGCTTAAAGTGTTTAAAATTTAGGCTCAATGTGCACTTTTCATTGTTTTACGTGGCGCATTTCGAGAAATCATTTCGGATAAACTAACAACAACTAAAGCTTATTCGAGTTCTTTATATATTTTCTAACTTCGGTAACCAACAGCCAATTCACAATTTATAATAAAATCGAAATATTTGCGTTGAACGGAATAAAAACATATGTATAATCAGCATTAAAAGGGTTTTATTAATAGCTAACATAGCATCATATGTTGAAAATAAAGATATAATTAAAAAATGAATTATAACAATTAAAAAGAACCAAAAATTAACTTTAACACAACTTACACAACTCAAATAAACTTGTTAATCAATATTGTAAAACGAAAGTTCCAGCACATTAATCAACCTGTATAAAAAGATTACTAAAACATATTAAGACAAATGACACAATAACAAGTAAACTATATTAATAATTACTTTATTTCCATGCCATAACTCTCTAACATATATAAATTTAATAAAATAAAAACGTATAAATAATACATTACAAAAATCACAGTAACATTTAACACAAATCAACCAAAAACAGCTACGTAGATCTTAATATATACAATTAAAAAAGGTATCATCAAATCGACAAAATAATAAAAAATAGAACTTTAACATAACAAAGTTTTATCCAACATAACACAAAATCATAATAAAAAAATTACTACACGCTACATTCAATTAACAGAAATAATAAATAAATGCTAACAAGATCAACAATAATTGTAATATCCGGTCCTTGTATAACAATATACATTTCCGCGAATTCCACTCAACTACGAAATGTAGTTGGTCTATATAACCTTCATGAGGATCGTATGATCTATAAGTGAGTTGTTGACACTTCCCTAGGTCGTTACTAACTGCAAGAGGAACCTTATTTGTAATTTCCATATCTGGACGGACTTTCTTAAATCTTCTCTGATTTCAGCCGTCGAGCAGCTATTCAGCCGTTTTGTCAAAATTACCAGAGCCATTCCTTTACTTATCCTCTCTATTAGTCTTATTCTTCCTCTCCGCATCTTTATTATTGGATCACCTTTCCAGAATATATGTTCGCAATGATACTAATCTCTATATCGCCAGTTTCACATTACATATTAATTCCTTTTCTTTTTTACTTTACTAATCAAACCAATCTATATCAGTATTCATAGCCTGTAACGCAAGAGAAGGTTTCGTAAAGTAAGAAATACTAGAATATAATTGAATAGATGGTAATTCTAAAACCACGTTATGAATCACTACACATAACTTAAGTAATACATATACGTCAAGAGTCTTGATACGAAGAGCGGAACGAACAAAGAAATGACATGAGGAAATGACAATTACTGTATGTAATATAAGCTCGCTCTATTTATAACGCTTTTCTCTTAAAACGCATTACCTGTATATTGTTATAAATTATTTTTATATACATAAACATAATAAACCGCTTGTTAAAATAGGCTTTCAAAACTAAAGATAAATATTAGCAATAAAACTTACATATTAAATTAATTCTAATAATATTTTACAGTCTTATATATTCCTAAAATAGTATTAGAATTTAGATGATATAAAATTAAAACTTCCATTCTTATTACAAGAATGGTAAACATTTACTATAACTTAATTTACGAAAAAATAGATCCTATTATCACTAAAAAAATATTTGAACTATTAAACGCATTCACTAATGTAATAATGTAGCTTAAACTACTTTAATCTTTATGTATCTGGATTCAATCTGTGATAATTACTGATCCCCTTAATTTTTAATTAGAATGAAGATACGGATTCTGTAAGGATACATCTCTTCTTCATCACAACTACAAGATTAAATTCTGGTAAAGGTATTAAATTTTGATGATGTTGATTGTCTTTCTCGTTTCCTTGAAATTCCTCTGTGTCCTTTTAATCTGATATATACGCATTTTGTATGTTATACTCCCTTAAACGATTCTAATATACAGTTACTTATCGATTTCGAAGTTACTTAACTTGATTTCGATTGTATGTGGTTGCATTACCTTGATGCTACTAAGTTTGAAAGGATCTATCTAGTCTCATATAAATCACATACTTTTCTTCTTTTTGATATGGCAAAACATTCTATTCCCATCACGCGGTTTAATCTAGTTTTTTATTTTACCACAATCTTCCCCTCTATCGTCAATATCTTTATATTGATAATCATATTTCATATATTAACCGAAGTCCGCGAGCATAGTCACTTCAAAACATTCCAACTATAAGCATAGTGTCCCTGCATCTTATTATTTTCCATATATTCTAGACGATATTTTCGTTTCAATTTACTCTAGCTTCTTTTCGCGAATTTTAAAAGTATCGCTTTTCTTCAGATAACATCTTAATTTCCTCTACTATCTAAGCCGAAATGGATTTACGATCACAGTTACCTCACCATAATTACTTACTGTAGGGCTACATTAGAGTATACTGTCAATCGTAAAAAAGGCTACCTGTATATTAGGTGCACGACATCTGTGGCGTATACATAACTCGACACAACTTTCTCTTAAGATGTTTTTACTTATTTTTTACACACACAATTCGTCCGGTTGTCTTATCATGTCACAGAACCAGCACTGGACAGAAGTTTACGCCCTGTGAACTAAGGGAGATTATACGAAAGATACAGGGATCTTGGTTATCTAGTTAAGCATTCGAGAACATCAAAATCAAGATGTAACGGTAGATCCAATACCGAGGAGAAACGTCTGTCCCAGAATTGATTCTGGGATTGCATATTTATAACAGGATTCACATATCCTCGAACAGCTGTCTAATTTATCAAGCTAAGATTTTATTTTCCAACATTCAGAGAGGATTCCTCTTTGTTGTCATCTAATTGATCCTCTTCCTGTACCCAATTTAGTATTAATTTTCAAATTAACTTGTTATTTTTATCTTCCAAGCTATTTTATCTCAGCAACACAAATACAGTCTATTTTAATCTTTTCAGGTAACATTCTTCTTTAATAGTTACCTTTGGCGGACGTCATTACAAAAATTACCGAATCGGCTTCATTGTATTCTGGATTCGTTCTACTTTACTATTTTTCAAAATATCACAACGGATCTATCATTTTTCGTGAAGGTTCGTCACCCTCCATAAATTTATTATCTTTAAATTCCCCACGCTGCTGATACTCAGTTACTTTTTCACCTCTAATTGTGCAATCTCGAGTTTTAAAGATAATTAATATTGCTCACCTTTATATTTCCTATTATACGATTGATCGCTTTTATGATCAGAGCTATTAGGAATGACACAGGACTTGTTACATCTGGTCACCCTGTCAACAGTAAACGAAAGTCGCTTCAACGATGTAGATACTTCGCTGGTGTAAGGTACTTCTTCGTAACCTCGTATTATCACGACGGACCCGACAGTATTGTCCCTTACTTGCCATTTACATTCTGTTCAGGGAGGCAGTCACCGGGTATTCTTTTCCTTACATAGTATCCGCTCCGGTGACTATACCGGTGTCGAGCGTAAAATGCTCACCTACCGTATAACTCAACTAATCAATTGACAATACCAAAATACTTTATTATGTAAGAATTCTGGCATGTTTGTTTCCAATTAATTTTATTTACAATATGATATTCATAATCTTATTACTATTAGTACTTTCAGTTTTCACAAGTTCTTCATATTACTTTATTAAAAGTAGTTTCTATTTTTTAACTTCAATTTCGCTCCCTCCTTCTTAGTTTCTCCGTTCTGTTTATTATAGCGGAACACTATTTCCCTTCGATGATAAAAATTGCTTATTATTCATGACCGTTTGTTTCTTCTTCGTTATACAACTTATGATATTTTCACTCATGCGTCGTTGGTGTCACACTTAGAGATGATAAAACTACTGCTCGTGGCGTATCAATTTGCCATCACTTCCTAAATCCATAATTACGATCAACACATAGCTCCACATGCTCTACGTTTTCTTTCCTACCATTTGCGATTGCGAGAGTTTAGTCAAATTTATTTTGGTTTTCATAATTTTATTTATATAAATATGTATTTTTTGAGAACAAATATGCATGTACACATGCCGACTCACAACGAGCTTTATATTGACCTATCCTATTATATGGACCATTTGTAAGCCAATCCCAAAGTTAACCTATATCTTAGATGTCATCCGACATACCACAATTCTATCGTGATCGTCGTGATATCATATAAAGTCATCATTTATATTCTTTGCTTTATGATGATTAAGCGTTAATCCGCGTATTACCGTGAGCTCTATAGTATAAATTGTTATCTGTCATTCATTATCCATCCATATACTTCTAATGATTCCCAGTTCGCCCTTTCTCTTAAGGTAAACAATAACCGTCAGAATCTTAATCCTGACACGCGGTTGCAAGAAAACTGTTTCTAATACTCGTAATTAGTTACTATTTGCAATACATTCCTCATATGTCTTTCTCTGTTTCTACTTCCAGTTGAGAGATTCCAACCCAATTTATCTAGGAATAATATCCCTCGTCCTCAGAAAGCAAATTGATAGCGGGTTGTCTCGTCCTTATTACCCTAATGTTACTTATAATACTTTTCCTTAAACTTTTTATTTCTATAACACCAATATGCTCTCGTCAGAGTATTTATATTGCTAAGCATTTTCAAGTGCCATATATCCTTTAAGGGTAGTAAGTAAGAGGTATGCTAACATTAATAACAATCATCCATCAAATGAGGTTTAAGTACTAGAGTAAGACAACCTCTAAGAGCTCAACACATCGGTATAGATAAAACGCAACTGAAGATTAAATAGCAACCTCATTTTTTTCATACGTATTCACACGCAGTTATTGTATGAGAACAAAAACGTTTCGAAAATCGAGATAGGTCTTACTACGTTCATTTCTTTAACCCCTGTTCTTTACCAAGCTTTCGAATATATAATTATTGAACCTCTTATACTGGAAACTTTCCAGAGGTGTCAAATAGTTTGTCCTCATTTGCTTGAAATCATGAGCTCCAAATACTCTTAGAGTCTTCGTATATACAGCTAGACTTCAATTTTCTCTTTTTCGAGTAAAGACTCATCTTACAAAGTCTCTCAATTTCACTCACATTAGCTCTCTTCGATATCATTATCTCACTATGGGTTTGTTCCGACTCAAGTATCTTCCTCTCTTAATTCCGCTCGTATAACTTTTTCCAATTTATCAAGTGTGCTTAATCTTTAACATATCAGACCATCATACTATATTCGCCATCCTTTGCTGAGAGTCCTCAGAGCTCTTTCTTCATGCTGAAAATTAATCATCACCCACTGCCTGGCTTGTACCTTTATAAAGTCAAAAATCACCAGAACATTCGTAAATCGATTTCTTATGTAACCTACCGAGCTGAATTATTTAACATGTTCTTACAATATTCTTATTGGTTTACGTAAGTTTTCAAGAGAAAATATATACTACGTCTTCCAGTTTCACCCGAACGTGTAGAATTTGTTAGAAGGTTAATACTTCTATCCAGTCAAAGCCTCTTTTCTGGACGCTTGAATTAAAGATCTCCCCGAGAATGGGTAAAGCTGATAATTCATCCTTTCACTTAGAGATTACACAGTGCCTTCCAATTATGATTATTATTATTCGCTTCATCTACTATGTCATAAAAAGCTATTTCCTCGTACAAGGAGATCTTCGTACCAAATTATCACATATCAGTCCGTCTCACCTAGTGATTAACAAATTTCCGCAGGGCCGGCCCCAACAGATGTGTGGTCTTTCTTCGAGGTCGTTGTCTAGGAGTTTGTTGACAACTTCCCAAAGGCGTTCGATGACATTTTGTCTTAACCAAAAGAATAGTGATACTCTTCACTTCTTGTTTATATATCCCACCTAAGAATCTAGTTGTCTGCCTATGGCAAGTTTCTCATCCTTTAGTTAATGTTGGTTCTGAGTCTCTTCTCACTAAGTTGCATTGTTTGTCATCTAAAACTTTTAGTTAACCTAATTTTACATTATATGAAATACTTTTCACACATTACTGCTTTGAATATATTTTATTTTATTTTATTTTTATTCCTGCTTTCTTCACCGATAAATGCCCCTTCACTTTCTGTCATTGAATATTCTTTTCCCATTCTAGGGGTTTTTATTTCTCACTAAACTTAAAAGATTTCATGAGAAAAAAGATCCCACTGTGGGAAATTGGGTACAGAGAATGAACAGAGAATGAACAGAGAATGAACCGAGAATGAACAACTGTATGTAAATTTACATGACCTGTACTATCTACGAGCTCGCTCTTTTATACCATTTTTCTCTTAAAACGCTTACCTGTATATTGTATATAAATATTTTTACAACTTTCTTTAAAATTATTGCTAAATATAACGTCTTAACAATATTAGTATATTATATATTTTCGCACAAACTCATCAAAAATTATTAAATCTAAAATGGTGGAAGGAGATCATTTACAGTCCTAAAAAGTATTATGATGATAATACAATTACTCCCATTCTTTCATATAAGAATGATTTATAGGGAAACTCAAATTAATTACGAAAGCATCTTACTAGACTTTCCTCGGACGTAAAACAAATCATTTGATAAAGCATTCCTAGGATGGTAATAATGTAGCTTAACCTTTCTTATGTCTGGATTCCTCTTGATAGGTCCAATACCGGGTAACAACGGGTAGCTTAATTTATCATTGAAATCAAAATAGCTAACATTAAAAAAATAACCTGAAACTATAGTTAATAATGTACATTATATCGATAAAAACTAACACACCCATATACGTATGAATAATCATACTACATATTAACAAACTTACCTATGACACTTAACAGCATTTAAAAGTACCTTTAATTACTTAATTAAAATATTTATTAATTAGTTACATATAACGGTTTTAGGACCTTAAATTCATCTTACTTTTGATCACGTGAATGGTATCTCTAATATGAATGTCATAATGTTAATTTTTTACTATAAACTCTATGTGCGGTAAATTTTAACAAAAAAAATTTTTATAAGCAATAAAACTTTCTATATTCAGATCAATATCTAGGTGGATTTTTTATGTCCGACCCACGCCTTTGAATCCCCAAAACTTTTGCAATACAAATATACTTATATTTAACTTAATAAAAAGATTCATACATAATACTCTTTCGTCTAAATAATATTAATACTCCTACCTTCACAGCGAGAATTAATTGCATAACATAAAACTAAAAGTTTTATAACCAAACATAACAATAAAATAACAAAATTTTATTTATAACCTTGAACATATTACTATAAAAGATATAGATTTCTGATTGAATAAATAGTAAATCATACAGTAATTGCGTAATTAGTTTACTGATTTCAGTAAAGCAGGGAGAAATTTCAGTCAAATCTAGAGTAAATATCTAATACACCCATATATGGCTCCTGCGTCTCTTCATAACCATCACATTTGCTCCGCACAACACCGTGTTGATTTATTGAACTATTGATATCAGTCATATTTCGAGATATCTATCTATTATGGAATATTACACAAAAATTAAAAATAATACAGTTTACTTCAAAGGCCTCTTCTAGAACAAATTGCAATCATATTATTGATATAAACAACACAAGATTTTAGCATCAATAAAGCTAACAGTATCATAATACCGCCAACTAAGAATATTAATGGTATCAACAAAGTTTGACATTAAAACTAACATAAGTTGCATCGCGTATTTGTATTTCACTATAAGACTATACATCACACAGAAAAATATCCTCAATACTTATTCATAGGTAAAGTTAGCTTAACTAGGTCATACAATAATCTGAATTTCCCACTTTTATCTTCGGCTCTTAGCTTAACAAGGTTATAATATATATGCCGTAATTTATAACTAAACTAAAGTTTTTCCCTAATTAATCAAAGACGACCATAATCTCATCAATAAGATAACCATACATCTATTGAAACTATTCAGAATTGAACACTTCAATACTGTATCGTTACAAAGATGTATCACTCGTTTTCGAGTATAACATCATATTACCTAATATGAATTAAAACGTATAGACATTGCTAAAATAATCCTAAAGGTCAAAACCTAAACATTATCCGTTAAATTATTAAATACAATCAAAAAGCTTTACAACCTTAAAGGCTTCATCCAGTTTCTAACACATCATCGTCAGTAAACAAATACAGTAATATCTTACAAAAAGCTCAATCATTTCTTATAATATATATACTAACAAATCAGTGTTTATTTATTTCTACAATTTTCTAATTAGTAATATTTATTAACATAACGTACCTAACTTACGAATAAACAAGTTTTCTTAACCAAGAAATTATAAATCTAAAGCACACATTACTATTCTATAGAGAGAAAACCCAGTAGAGAGGATGTGCCCCTGAAAGAGGTGTGAAATCCTGAGTAGAAGGGGGGATCACCCCGAAGGGGTGTAAAAGGGGGGCTTTGGGCTCAGCTTCCCTTAAAGAGCTGAGGCAAATTACCTACCTCCTTCGAGGGGTAACTTTATCGCTTGAAAGGGGTCAAAAAGTGTTGAATGGTAGTTATTACAGTTATTGTACGAACTGAGTTAACTAGTATCACCCCAGAAAGTGTGTATTATCGGTGCATTACCACTCTTTACCAAAGGAGGGGAAGGCCTCAAGACCCTATATGGTCGCTTTGTTAAGTTGGAATTATTTTGTTAGTATATATACGAGCATTTACACTGTTGACTGATATGAGCTGTAGAAAAGTGGGAGAATATTTATCGTAGATATTGTTAACTATGGAAACACACACATAATACCCATACTGAAAGTGGGAATTTTTCCGGGTAATAGTTAGCTGTTAATTTATTCATATATATTAAACGCGAGGTATATTAGGTATAAATTTCCTTTTGTAACATTATATTTCTTATTGCAAAAAATAATAATAAGCTTTATTGATGCTAAACCTTTGTTGGTTAAGCATATAATCGATGGTTAGTATTCAGTATTATTAATAAAGAAACTTATTTTTATGTTGTTTTTTTATCTCAAAAATTGATACTCGAAGTATGACTTGAATTCATAGTATGGTCAGTATATAAAGGTTGGTGGATGGGTAGGGACGGCGGGGATGGGTGGGAATTTAGTTACTGATTTAACTGGGAATTGGGATACTGCTTTCAAAATTCAGTAGAGAGGCATATTACGCTTGTACTGTGTTATATTGTGTACATTATCTAGCATTAAGAAACTTATTGTTAAGTTTATGATATATGTAAATCAAGATATAGAGGAATTTATGTTATTTTGATGTTATGGAGTTATGATATTATTGATAAATTACAAATTGTTGTCAATGATAATATAAAGTTATTAAATATCATGAGGGAATTAAGTGATATAGGGTAAGACGAGGATAGTGAGATAGAATTTTTGTTAAGTAAAATGATTAGGAAGTTGAGTAAAAAGAGAGAGTTATGTTTACAGGAGAGTATTAGATCGATAATGAATTCTTGTCAATAGTGGTGATGAATGAGGAGGAAAGAGTGTTATGCTAAATTGAATTATGGTTAAATAATTAAGGGATGTTAATGGATAAAATTAACATTGATTATGTTAGGGAGATATGCTTGAAAAAGTGTGAATAGGTACGTTTTTGTATGCTATGTGTTAGGTACTTCACTGCTGTTAAGTGCGGAAGTTTGTTAATGTTAGTAGTTTATTCGTACGTATGGTGAGTTAGGTTTGTCGTTGAATATGTCATGTATAATTCTTAGTTCAGGTTTATGTTATGTTAGCTCTTTATTAATGTAAAAAGAGACGTTGGTTACGTTAGCAATAAATTCGGAAAGGTTACGAATATATAAAGAACTTATGTTTTGATGTTATGTTTGGATAAAACTTTGTTATGTTAGCAATATATTCGTTGGTCTGTAATGATAATTAAGACAAGATTATGATAAATTCTTGTTCATGGTAAATGTTACTGTGTTTTGTAAGATTAACGTTAATATGTTAGAAGATGTGCTTGGAGAAAGAGTATGAATAGTAACGTTTTGCAACCAATGGTTAGTTACTTTAAGGTGGTTATAAGGGTGATGGAGTCTTGTGTAATGTTAACAGTTTATTCGTATGTAATTTGTGTAAGGTTTGTCTTTGTACATAATATTTTCTTAGTTCATATGAAGCCTATGTTAGCTATTAATGTGAAAAACCTTGCTATGTTCCAGATCCTTTGTTGGTTAAGTATATAAAGAACTCATTTTTGTGCTTATGTTTATCCGAAATTGATTGCTCGAAAATGCAACGCCAAATCAACTAGTGTTTTAATGTAAATTAACCTTGATATGTTATAGATATAAGCTTGAAAAAGTGTGATAGTTACGTTTTGTACGCTGTTGCTAGGTACTTTACTGTTGTTAAGTAATTGGAACTTTGTTTAATGTTAGTAGTTTACTTACGAGCGTAAAGGTGTGTTTAGGTTTTTTGTCATTGTTACCATTATATTCTTGGTTCTGGTCATGCTATGTTAGCGGGTTTATTTAATGTGGAAAACATGGTTAACGTTAGCATAATACTTCGTTGGTTTAGTAATATAAACGTACTTATTTTTGTAATATGTTTATCCGAGAAATGTTGTACTAACGATATGTACCCTGAATCATTTATGAATGAGATCAAAAGGTCAATATGAAAGGGATGGGTTAGGGAGGGGCAGGGTGGCTGGTAAAAGCAAATTAAATGATTGGTCTGATTTTACTGATTTATGTTTTAAAATCGGTAAACTATTACACTTTATATGATATTTTATTCAAAGAACTTTTTTATGTTATGTTGATAAAATTTGTTATGTTGCAATTATTTTGCTGGGGATTATGATATTTAAGGTAAGGTCATGAGAAATTTTTGTATAATATTACCGAGGATATAATGGTGATAATATAATATAAACATTTGTTACGTTTAGCATATAGTCGTTGGTTCTGTAGATTAATCGGACATGGGTTAATGATTAACATTTTTTTGCTAAATTGTTACTGTTTTTGTAAGATTACAAGGTTAAAATATTGTAATTAGAGATATGCTTGAAAAAAAGTATGAAAATATAAGTGACGTTATTTGTCAATGCAATGTAGTTACTTAATACTGAGTGTAACAAGCTGTTTGAGAACTTTTTGTTAATGTATAAGCAGTTTATTCTTGTGTAAGTTGTTTGTTAAAGGTTTGTCCTTTGTACATTATTTTCTAGTCAAATGTTACGCTAGCCTATGTTATAGCTTTATGATGATGAATTAACACTTATACGTAAGAGTTAAATATAATAGTTTAATCAGTATGATAAATTAACCAATGTTGTGATAAATTTAATTTTGCTTAAAATTTAGTTACTGTGTCAGTGTCAGGTAACGTTTAATAAATTAGAGTACGCTTTGAAAAAAGTATAGAATAAAGTTACGTTTTGCATGCCAATGTAGTTACTTTACTGAATTTATTGTGCGAAGAACTATATTAATTTGTTTAACAGTTTATTCGTAGTGTAAGTTGTATGTTAGTTTGTCTTATGTCATGTATTTTTCTTAGTTCTATGTTACGCTGTGTTAGCTTTATTGAAGGGAAAACTTATTAAGTTAGAGTATATTCGTTGATCAGTTGATAATTTATACCAATGATTGTGATTAAATTTTTGCTAAATTGTTTAAACTGTGTCAGTTGTAGGTTAACGTTAATATTTGTTAGAGAATTACGCTTGAAAAAGCTAGGATGGTTAGCGTTTTTGCATGCAATGTTAGTTAGGCTGTTACTAGAGTGTGATTAGTGATGGAACTTTTGGCTAATGTTTATACAGTTTATAAATCCGTGTGTAAGTTGTGTTAGTTTGTCTTTGTACATATTATTTTCTGAGTTCATGTTACGCCATGTTAGCATTTATTGAAATATGGAAATCTATATTTACGATTAGAGTATATTTCGATTTGACATCAGTATGATAATATTAATCACAATGTTGTGAATTTAATAATTTTTGCTAAAAAATGTACTCAAAAAGTTTTTTAACGTTTATATATGTTTAGAGAATAATGCTTGAAAAAGTAAGAATTGATTACTGTTTGGCATGCTGTTTAGTTTATTTCCTGGTGTTAAAGATGTGCAACTTTTGGTTAATGTTACAGTTTATTCGTGTGTAAGTTGTTTTAGGTTTTGTCGCTGTACAATTTTTTCTTAGTTCATGTTACGCCATGTTAACTTT
Organism: Trachelipus rathkii; assembly: GCA_015478945.1. NCBI lineage: Eukaryota > Metazoa > Arthropoda > Malacostraca > Isopoda > Trachelipodidae > Trachelipus > Trachelipus rathkii. Next base: position 52,621 of record JABUQX010014268.1, read on the forward strand.
ATTCGATGTGGAAACGCTTATTGAATGTTTAGAGTATACTTGTCGTACATGATCAGTATGTAAACATCATTAACCAATTGTTGTGAATAAATTTATTGCTAAATGTTACTGCTCGTCAGTGTAAGGTTAACTCGTTAATATGGTTAGAGATATGCTGACAAAGTGTGAAATAGGGTACGTCTTTGTATGCTATGTTGGTTACTTTACTGTTGTTAAGTGTGGAACTTTGATAACGTTAACAGTTTATTCTATGTTTTAGGCGTGGTCAGGTTTGTCGTTGTGGGTAATATTCATAGTTTAGATGATGCTAAGTAGCTTTATTAATGTGAAAATCTTTGTTACGTTAACATATTATTGATTGATCTTTGTTATAAAGAACTTGATTTTATGTTATGTTTATCCAAAATGAATACTCGGAAATGTGACTTTGAATCAATAGATCATAGATCAATATATGGAGGATGGCAGGAGGGTGGCTGGATGGTCGTTTGATTTACTGACTGATTTACTGATTTGGGTATGTAAAACATGACAATTTTATGTAAAAATTTAATTTTTTGAACGTAAATGAATCAATAGAATCAATAGTAATACTAGATCACGATTGGATAGGAGGGTGGCTGGATGTTGGTTTGATTTACTATTTTATCTTGATTAGGGTAGATACATGAACAATTTTAAGTAAAAATTTTAGACTGTTTATCAAATAGGTAATTCTTAAATAGTCAATATAGTATACAGATAGATCACGATTGACTGGAGGGTGTGACTTGGTAATGGTGGTTTGATATTTACAGATTTACTGCTTTTAGGGATATGTTTAAAAAGTAAAATTTTGTAAGTTATAAAACAAAAAGTATAAGAAATTTTATTCAATTTATTTATATTCATTTATTTTTTTTATTATTTTTTTCTTGATGGTTCTGAAACCATTATTTTCGAAATCTACAGACCCAATAACATATATAAAGACACCAATATTTTATCATTACATACAAAATCGATCACAATGTCTACGGACTCTCTGCATCGAGCTGCTAGGTATCGGAACCGAGAACGGCCACCAGGAGTCGTGAGTACGGAATAGGATAGTAACAGGAATCGTCTTTGTCGGCGGAATCGCGAAACCGAAGTTGGAGGCGGAGCGATGCAGCGCGATGCCGGTTCGGAGCGGTTCGGTTGCGATCGGTGGCAGTGCGGTGCGGTGCTGAGATTGGAACCGCAGAAATACCAAAGGGTTGAGCTGAAATCGGCTCAAAAGGGTTTAAAAAACAACTCAGAAGCACTTCCTCGACGCAATAATAATAATGATAATAATAATACAAACAAACAGACAAACACAGACCTTCAGTCTGTGTCTGTCGGCCAGACAGACCTTCGGTCTGTCTGACCTCCAGGTGGTCGATCGCCCGAACGCTTGTTAGGCCTAATATCTCCCATTCGGAGCCGCCACAAGGGGCGTAAGCACAATATTTTGCGTTCGCTCGGGGGGGACCCCCTCTATATACATCCTAGAGACTTGAAATTTTACCCTGTTTCGAGCTTAACACATACATAGATTATATTCCAAGTTTGAAGCCAATACCTCTATTCCTTCATATCGAAATTTGTCGCCTACGAACCTGTTCTATTCCTATTTCAACTATTACCCATCTTCACACTAAGAAATCGCCTCTGTATAAAAAAAAAACTTTCCTAACTCCTTCAGTCTCTCCTCATATCTCCTATCCCCAAAGCCAGAAATCTTCCTCGTTGCTTTACGTTGCACTCTCTCCAGCAAATATATGTCTTTTCTTAAATAAGGGGGATAAACCTGTGCTCAATGCTCAAATACTGACCTAACATATCTATTATACGTACATTCATTACAAAAAACAATATATATATATCTATATACTATATATATATATAAATATAATATATTATATATATATATATTATATATATATATATATATATATATATATATATATTATATATATATATATATATAATTAGTCCACCATCTTTCATTAATTTTAAATTTTTAACCCTAGCTCTAGGTTCAAAATCTTAAAATAGGGCATATGGTCTATGAGACAGCGAAACAGCAACACTAAAGAGAGTGTTATGGGTTACAGGGCCAATCTTTGGTGAAAATTGAAAAATATATTAAAAACTTCAAAATATATATATAGTTTTACTTTAATTTTTTATTTCTATTGAAGTTAAATCACTTAAATATAAATTCTATCAACAATTTTAAAACAGACAAGCACAAAAAAATCAATGATTTTTTTTATAAAAAAATCACGTAAAAAAATAAGTTGGTTTAAAACATTTGATTTTTTTCGTGCCATCCCTGGTAATGAATGATAAAGAATCATCTGTAAAACAGTATTCTTAAATAAAAAAAACAAATTCGTAAAACGATATTAGTGTCTAGTCTCTAAAACAGAGCCAGTTGGAAATTTGTAAAACAATACCTCTTAATGTGCAAGGCTTTCTCTTAGAACGGCTTTAGCAACCACTAGTAAAAAAGCATCGTCAGTTCAAGGAATTTTAAAAAAACTTCCACCAAGGAGCAATTTAACCCGTAAAACAGTATTTCTTAATGTAAAGGCCTTCCCGTAGCACGGTGAAAACGACTGACCTGTAAAACATTGTTTGCCAACAAATTGTAAAATTTCCTTCCTTCAACGAATTGCAGCTATTCCGTAAAACGGCGATAGCGACTGACCTGTAAAACAGTATCAGGAAAGAAACCAAAGAACTATAAAACAGCTACTTCTTTGAAGCTTGCGATGACCTGTAAAAGTGTTTCCTTTAGCTTGGGAAGAGCTCCCAAGCTGCTCTGAATAAGTTGAAAAGCTCTGCTAAATTTATTAAGGAAACAGCTGTGTAATCTTAAATACTAAAATAAAATTCAAAAATTTCTACATAACATGGTTTAACTTTTAAAATTATCATATTAGTTTTAAAAATATACACATTTCCCTTTCAATATATTACACGAATGTTTAGAATTATATAAATATTCAAAGAAAAGTAAATAGCCCAATTTAATAACATTAGTATTTTAAAAGATAAATAAAACATTTTACAAACGAACGAAAGGTTAAAACTCACTAAGAGAACTATGATAAAATACTAATAATTTCTCTAAAAGCAACAATTTTATTCTACTTCTTAATAATTTTATTCTGAAGAATACTATAGACCCGAAAGTTAATGCACTACTAGAGTATAGTCTAACAATTAATATTGACTTAGTAGGATAAAAAAAAACACATTTTAATATGTAATTTATGTATAAATAAATAATATAAAAAGTGCTAAAGGAAGTAAATTAGCTGTTAAATAAATTTTGAAATGGGTGTCACTTTTTAGAAATAGAATCTCACATTAAAATGGAAGTCGATAATGATTCTGAATCAAATAAAAAATATTTAGTTGCAGCATCTTTGATAAAAATAAAATAAATAAGCATCGCTATTAATGAACGTGAATGTCCAAAGGTAATTATAAATATTTTTGAACTAGTAACTTCTAGAAATAAATTATTAAGTAAGAATAGATAAATGATCTTTTAATATTTTACATTGTTCCTTATACTATTAATATATCAAATACAGCTGATCCGCCATTTCATAATAGGCTCGTAACATTTTTTGATTTATCATAAATAATTATGTTACTTTCAATTTATTATCAGCGAGAAAGATACAATGAAAAAGCATGAGAAGCATTTTCTGAAGTTTTACAATATATATATATTATATAAGTATATATATATATATATATATATATATATATTTAGTATATTTTGATATATTTATTTATTATATATATCTATATATATATATAATATGAATATATATATATGTATATATCTACTCTGAGAGAACTAGGCGCTTTTATTCCCAAAGTTTTGAAATACATAGTTTCCAACCCTAATTTTGGTTTCATATATATATTATAGCTATTATATACGTATATGATATAGTCATAGGTTTTGCTTACGGTATGATATATGTATATATATTATTTATAATGATATATAAATATATATATTATATATATATATAGTATATGATAATAATATGATAGATATATATATATATACATATATATATATATATAATATATATTATATTATATATAGTATACTATGATTATATATAAGAAGTGTTGCTTGAAAAATTTCAGCTAAATATGATTATTTAAGGTGACCTCCCAAAGGAGCTCAAAGGTATGATTTTCGGCAAAAAGATTAGGCAGTTTAAGGTAAACACAGAAATATGCACAAATTAAAAAGTAGCATCTATAATTTTAAAAGGATATAGTAATAATAATATAATAATTAAATAATAATAATAATGATAATAATAATAATAATAATAATATAATATAATAATAATAATAATAAAATAATATAATAATAATAATAATAAAGAATATTATAATAATAATACTAATGATAATATAATAATATAATAATAATAATAAATAAATATAATCAATAATAATAATATATAATATAATAATAATAATAATAATAATATATAATACTTATAATAATAATAATAATATATATATGAATAATAATAATAATAATAATGATAATATAATAATAATAATAATTAAAATAATAATAATAATAATAATAATAAATAATAGTAGATAATAATTTAATACACAAATTACTGATTCATTAGCCAGATGGTAGCTTTGGGTATTTTTCTGTTGTTCACTAACAAAATCTGCATTATGAATTGCATTTCATCTTCGATCTTGGTAAGAATTTCACTGTTTGCAACCCACGTTGGAAGTTAACACCATCTTAACAGTAGAATGGACATTAATTTAAAACTTTTATTTATTGTAAATCTTGGAGAGCACTCTCGATTTAGCTGAAATAAATGATAGACTGGTTTTCTTTTAACAGTTTTGAGTCTTCGGTACTCTTTACTACTAAGGAGGTGTGAGTCGTTTTATTTCGTTCCAAGCAGTGCTGTTTTCTGCGGTCTTACTATAGTGGCATCTTCGCTTCATCTATATGGTGGAAATCATCATCAAGAAGAGGAATGCGGCATTTTCTGGTAGAAGATGTACCTACAATGATTTTATAAATTTTTCAAGCTTATTCCTCGATTCAATATTACTTGCTATTCAATTATTTATTAAAAATTTGTAATACAGATAATGGACTTGTCACAGGCAGAGGTGCTAGGAACCACGCCCGTAAATAGAGTCTGATAAGAAGACTGCATATTCATGCGGTTGAAATTTTCTCTTTCGTAGTCAGTTTATATTGGTCTTGGAATAATTATAATTTAAAGGCATAATAGCTTGGCCATTCACTGAGCGTGGCTAACATCTCTAGAAATGCAAAATTAGAGTTCTTTTGGAGAACTGCCATCCAGTAATTTTATAATCAATTCTAATAATTCGCGGTAATCAGCTCTATGCTATTTTTTACGTAACCGTTCTTGTAAAATTACAGCATACTGACACGGACATCTTCACTGACATTTTCTATCCAATTTCGGAACTTAATCTTATATATGGTCGACCAGGTTTTCCTAAATCTTTAAAACAAATTACGGTCGGATCCAGAAGTTACAAATATTACTACATCAAAACAAACTCTCTAGACAAATTCAAAGATAATATGAGGACGGGGAAGGTAGAGTGCATCACGATGAAACATATTTTCAAGTTTTGTACAAACACCATTTATTCGACCGGTGTTGCTTAAAGTTGTATCAAAACAGTGTCCCCTTAATTTTACTTTCTAGGCCCCATTTTTTCCCCTCTAAATAAACGGCAACAGCCTGATCTTGTCCTGTAGATGTTTGAATTTCAGATATATTTAATAATTTTCCTTTACATTGAAAAGTTACAATTATGGGTAATTTATCAAACTTTATATGCCAATAAAAGCTGGCAGCAGGCTTCAATACCAGTGTAACGCCAAAGAATGACACTCAGGCAGCTTAAATTTTCTTATACTTGCTTGTTCTGTTCGAGTCGAAATGCTTTTTTCTTTTGACTCTGAAAGGAAGTACGAATTACAATTAGGTTTCAGTGTTCAAATTGAAGAGCCTTTGCTGCAGCTTAGGATATAATCGGCATTTTGATATGACACTATTCTCTTTGCACCTGTCTAGAGTTTCTGACAAACGTATAGTTAAAAAATCTACTTTAACTCTCATTCCATTAGTACTTGGTTCATTCTCTTTCACTGTATGACTTGAATCTAGTTATGTATCTTGAGTAGGACATATACATAGTATTCTCACTGCCAATATTTTCTTCATTATCCCTACTTGACGATGAGGGTTGCGGTAGCTGAAACATTGCGTTTCCTTCCATTTCCTCATAAGTTCTATTTCTTTTCTCATTTTCCTTTTCAATGTGTTCCTGTTTTCTTGGCTTAAAGTCGGTGATCAATGCCAGCCATGCAACCTACTTTTCCTCTCATGCGTTGCAAAATTAAAAACTCTTTATCCTCTTTGTTTTTAATTATAATTTTGCGCATTCTCATGGCTAGATCAATATAAATACTCTTAATACGTCGGTGAATCTTCTGCGTTTTTCCATTCCATATCTTGACTCTATAAATCCGTTTTTGCAGGTAATTTTGCATTCATTTTAAGACGAGTAGTAGGGGGGACAACTGCAGCCAGACTGACATCCGAAGCTTTGCAACGAATGTTGCAATGTTGGCACAGCAACAGCTTTGCATCATTGTTTTTCAAGCTTGACGTGTCAAGGGTAGGGGTTTTCAAGGTTCGGTGAGACCGAATTTAAGGTCTGGAAGACGATTCGAGGTTTTTCTAAAAGACCTGAAACAAAAGGAATTTATAAACCGGCAACCAAAATAGGGAGGCGGAGTAAGCCAAGGGGTTTTTTTTGCGTTCTAGAAGGTTTATAATGCGATAGATACTCATTTTTGATAGTTTTCAATCGATGTTACTCGAATGATTATATTTTACCATATCGATGTTTAAATCGATATATACGTGTCTGGTTGACTCTGAATATATCGAAAGAAAATTATTAATGAAAATTCATTCGATATAATCGCTGTAGTTATAAACACTGCAGGCGCTGGATCCTGGAAATCCTGGAATCCTGGGAGGATTCCAGGAACCTGGAAAGACTAATTAGTTTCCAGGAACTGGAAACTGGAAACTACTGATTGAAATTTAGTAATTCCAAGGAGTTTTCTGAGAACTCGGCGGTAGTTGTTCAGGATCCCGGAACTGGATCCTGAACTGGAATATACTATATTTAATAGTATATATATATATAGTGTATATATATATATTTATATATTATATATAGTATATAATATATTAGTAATATATATATATATTAATATATATATAATTAACTGACATTTGATACACAAGGATGGCTTAGAGATTAGCGTACTCTTATGAGAATCACGTTCGAATCAACAGCAAGGAGGAATACACGCACCACACCTGCGAGCCCGCTTATAATATAGTATATATATATAGTATAGCTACCGCTATTATAACTATTATTATATATATCTATTATAATATAGTCAAAGCTCATTACTCATATGAGTATGATATATATACTATAATAACTAGTAATATACACTATATCAGTAGGCGTATACGTACTTTCAATGATATAAGCGTGCGGCGCGCATACATGCAAATTAATTTGCGTCGGTCGCACCTCGCAGAGACTGCTGCATTCGTAAGTTCTTACTGTTCAAACTCCGCTTCATCTTACTATAATATAATAAATGAGGGAGAGAATGAGAGAGGGGAAGAGAGGGAGAAGAGAGAGGGAGAGTAGAGGGGGGGATGATTGTAGAAGGGGTGTGAACAGAGAAAAGAACAGGATTTAAGGATCCTTTGTATTGAACCTCTCATCAAAGCTGAACAGATTAAAACTTTATGACTTTTTGTAAGAAGGGAAGATTTAGTCCTTTGTATTCACCAAGGATCTCAGTCAGCTGAAACAAATGTAAAATTTTGATTTTTTGTAAGAAGGGGAGATTTTGATAAGTTATTGCTAATGAACCCTCACATCAAGCTGACAGGTTTAAAAATTTATGACCTTTAAATATAATAATTTTGACTCATCTACATAAAATTATTGCTAAAAGTCAATAGCTATTGAAAGGTAACTAATACATTTTTTAAATTAGGGACTAATTAGTCCTTAGAATTTGGCAGTTATTAAAAATTATAGACCATAACTAAAGATCATGTGCCGGGAGAAGATTCTTGAATAAATTATATGCTAAGAGTCCAGATAGCTATTGAAAAAGAACTATAAAACTTTTGGTCTCTTAAACTAATTGTTTTTATTGACGTTTAAAATATTACTGCAAATGTCATTGCCGTGGGAAGATTTTGATAAATTATTGCTGAAGTACGAAGGAATTGACAAAGAAACGAATACACTTTTGTTTATAATTACTTTTAAGGGTGTCAAAGAGGAAATATTCTCATAATGACGCACAGAGACAAGCTATATTTCAGTATACAAGTTACACAACGCACTGTTTAAACTTTTTAACGTTTGATTTAGTATTCTAACTTAATTTCATATTTATTATCAATTAAGTTTAAATAATTACTTATAAATAACTTCTTGGTATTAGTACATATATTGTTTTTTAATGTATTAAAGGTATTTATTATTAAATTGAATTGATCCTTACCAAAATAAGAACTTAACGAATTCTTGATTATGGGTATCTAATTTTTATTATTAATACTTATGAGTTTTTTCAATTATAATATATAGTCATATATATATATATAAATACTCATTAGTAAGAATAGTAACAAGTAAGACTATAAAAATAACTTAGAAGATATAGCCTAAACTAGCTACTATAACTTAATAGATACTATAAGATGATAGAATATAGATAAATAATAGAATAATCTAGCTATATATAAATACATTATATATAAGGGGATATACAAGACCAATTCCAGCACCCGCCATCACCAACAATAAGCCCATCACAAGTTCATGATTTATTAGTTCACGATCTATTGCATTCAAGTCAATATTATTGTTAATATCATATCTTAGATTATCACATAGAAAATAGGGTTTTCTAATAGACGACAAAGAAAACGAAACTGAAAAGTTGCGACAAATATTTTACATCAATAAAGCTAACAACATTACCTGAAAGAATAGTATAACGTATACACACGACAACATAACATCTTACGCTGGAACTAAACAGCAGGCAAGCTATTAATCAAAGTTACATACTTAAACAGGCAGTAAGTAAATACATTAATACACAACCCAGTAACACTGTTTACACTTTTTTCAACAGACAGCTTGTAAACATGTAATTTGGTATCAGTAAAGAAATTAAGATAAAGTAAGCTGTCACAAAAGTTTTTGTTAATAATTTACATAACAAAACACAATTAACGATGGATAGTATCTAAAGAAAGGAACTACAATCCGTAACATTTAAAAGAATGGAGTCAGTTGCAGTGCGCTAGAGTTTAGTATACATAACGTCACCGGTCTCAGATATGGAATTTTCTATTTCAAAATCTCGTTTTCTTCTTTTTATGAAACTAAACTCTTCACCAACTGTCCTTTTTTATTTTATGTTTTCATTTTACATATTTATTCTTTTGCGATTATTTTTTTATTTATTTTTTTATATTTAGTTTTTATTTTTTTTTTTTTTATTTATTTTTTTATTTTTTATTTTCTTAAATTTTTTTTTTTTTTTTATATTTTTTTAACTTTTTTTTTGTTTTTGTTTTTTTTTTAAACATTTTGTTTTATTAAAATTTATTCATTTTTGTTGCTATGAACGAAATTTGCATTTTAACATACCCTAAAGCAGTTAAATCAGTAAATAACCACCAGCCCACTCCCCACCCCCATACCTCATGATCTTTGATGCTATGATCCTAATTGTCTTATTGAGCTATTGATTCAATCGTATTTTGTATGACATAACACACAAAACTTTCAATTTTATTTTTTTGTTTTGTTTTCTTTACATTTTGTTTGTACGGATACTTTCTATTTATTTTCTCTTAGTTTTTACTATGAAAATTTTATTCAATTTAATGCTTTTTTTATCTATTAAAACATTTTGTTTTTACTAAAAAATTTATATCACTTTTTATGTTTATAACCCTGGTAAATTTTTTAAAAGATTTAATTGATGTATAAAGCGAAGTAATCAGTAAATCAGTACATTACTAAGCATAAATCAGATAATCAAACCACCATTTAGCCTCCTGTCCATCCGTGATCTATTTGATCTATTGATCTAATGTTGAATATTAGAATTTAGTTAATTTTTTTTGTCTAACATAACAGAAAACTTTAATTTATTTTTTTTTTTCTTTTAATTTACTCAAATTTTTTTTTATGAACTTATTTAAATAAAAACCAGTGATGCCTTCAACAATTTTTTATTTAACTAACACAAATTACTTCTTAAATCCATTTCCAATATTTTGCATTTCTTTTAACAAAAATATTCACATCCCGTCATATGTAAGTCAGTAATCTAAAATAAAAAGCAGTAAATCAGTTTATATCAAACTAGCCTCTCAGCACGCTAGTATATGCGCCTGATTAACGTTTGATCTATTGATATACAGGTAAGTATTTTGTATACAACCATAAACACAAAAAACTTATTATTTTTTGTTTGTTTCTTTTAAACATTTTGTTTATTACTAAAAATTTATTCACATTTTCATTCACTTAAGATTTGTAGAAAATAAATACTCTAAAGCAGTAATCAGTAAATCAGTATATTAAACCACCCACCCACCATCTCCAACCCATCCATGATCTATTGATCTATTGAATCTATTGATCTATTGGATCTAATTTGATTCATGTCATATTTTGGTAGTAATTTTGTATAATTTTCTTTGCTGTAGCTGTGTGTGGGTTGAATGGTGCAAGAAAGTTGTTGCATTTGTTGCAGTTATTATCACTTGTTTTGCGGAATGCGCCAAAGACTGTTAGTTTTTTTTTTTCGTTTGTTGTTGTTGTTTGTCGTGGGGTTGTTCAATGTTGTTGTTGTTGTTGTTGTTGATTGGTTGTTAAATATATCAACGTTCAAGTTAATGAAAAATATACCAAACTTTTTCAACATATTCTGAAAAATATTATGTTAATTTTACATTAACATTGTAATATTGAAACTAAACAAAAAATTATCATCATCCTAAGCCTAACTGACGTATCAGCATTCATTAACAGGTAACTAATAATTAGAAGTTTCAAACTTACGCAAGCAGAAGTTCAGCATATGCAATTCAATTTTACTAATACAACAACTCAAATTATTATTAAATTATAGTTCTTTTCAAAGGTTCTTATGCCTATTATTTTATTATCATTAATATTATTATTCATTATATATTATTATTATTATTCAATTATTATATTATTATTATTATTATTGAATTTTATTTATTACTATTGGGGTAAATTTCTTCATTGGATTGATTATTATTCATTATTATTATGTTATTAATTTTATTATTATAATTATCATTATATGGTTAATATCCTACTTATGCACTCAGATAGACTACTAACACACGATAAAACGTTGCCGAGTAACTTGTGCGTCGTCAGCACTCAGAAATTGAGGTCAGGTAATTGCTCTCTACCAGATCACTAACATTAGTAATCTTGTTACGGCTCAAGGGTAACCAATCAGAGAACTGGTATATTGCTATGCCATCACGGAACAGCATGAAATTGAGGAATGACTCATATAATCTTAATATCGTTTATGGGACATGAAGAAGGGTAACGAAGATTTAAATATACCTATTGTTCTAAATATCCTTTTTTGAACATGAGAAGGTTTGTGACGGAGAGTTTATTAAATGCTTGTGTTGTCCTTTTGTCTTCACTTAACATCTGTTTTTCTATCTTTAACAGTAGTATTATTATTTTATCATATTTTATTCATTTTCTTACATTTATTATTTATTATTATTATTATTATTTATTATTATTATTATTATAACTATTTTATTTTAATAAATTATTATTGATTATTTTATTATTATTTATTTTATTCATCATTTTATTATTAATTATTAATTGATTATTATTATTATTATTATTATTATTAATATATATTTATTATTATTATTATTATTATTAATTTCATTATTAAATATCTATTTATTATTATATTATTATTATTATTATTATTATTAAAATATATATGTATAATGATACATAAAAACCTAACATACCACACACACACACACAACACTCACACACACCACATAACACACACACACAACACACACACATACACAATAAGTTATAGACATATTACTAATACTTAGCCTGTTGCTCATCGTTCTAACTTCTGGATCACATCGACTGCTATTTTCTATGATGTCAAGCAGATGTGTACATTTTATAAACGTCGCTGACAGAATTCTACACATTTTCCAGTTTACATATGAAGAACTTCAGTTTGAGGATTTGGCCTTTATAATTATCAGAGTTTGTAGAAGATAAATGCTATATTTTTTGTTTAAAAGTTATCAAAATATAATTGATTTTTTGCACTTTTCTTTCCTAAATATTTCCTATATTTGATATAAATATTGCTTACATTCAATAAAATCTTCTTTCCATTAATACGTTGGTTTCTACTAAAGGTTCATAGCTTTTCTTAAGCGTTAATTCAGAAGGTCGAAGTTCCTTAGGTATTTTGAACGGTAAATTATTACATGAATCAAATACTTTTTTCTTATTGTAGTTTATGGGTATAATATCAGCAGAATAATCTGATTTCAAGTTAATATTTTTAACACGAGATATTGGTTTACTTATCTCTTCTGTAAAATAATCGTTATTAACGGCATTCTTTAGTATCTGTGAATCTCTATTATCGTTAAAATTATCATCATTACGGATTTTGTGAAAACGTTCCTTATCATGACTTTGTCTCCCATTTATAACTATAGTATTGTCTGAAGATTTGCACGTTTTGGGTCTGGCTCCATTGCAATAAGGCGGAGTGGCAGTGCTGGATGAAGAATGTGTACCTCCGCTGACAGAACATACAGGAGAATATGATAATTTTGGCATTTTAAAAGGTTGACTTTTTGGGCTCTCAGAAACAGGCTCATCTTCGCGATAGTTATCAAGTTTCATTAATTCCTCTTGTTTGGAAACGTTACTCTTATTTTGAATATACAAAGAATCGGAAAAAGCTTTAAGGTTATGTGCTTTAGAATGAAATTTTGATGATACACTGTCAGAAGACTGATGAGTATTATAAATATTAGTAAGAGAGCTTTCTTTACAGGAACCTCTATAATTCTGAGTGTCATTTGCAGTGATATGGTTATCAACATGTATTTCAGAACTTACTTTTATTTCATGACCAACGGAATTAGTTAAATTTTCATTTTCAGAAAGGTAATTTGTAACAGAAGTTCCTGTCAAAGTGTTAGAAAAAGCAGAAATAGGTGATTCATGCATTGACAGACGGGAAGGAGAGAGGGAAGGAGTATAACATGAAGATGATGATGAATAAAAGGAGGAGGAGGAGGAAGTTGATAAAGAGGATAAAGATGAGTCATCATCTGAAGAGGAAACAGAGGATAGGCTACGTAATAGGGATGAAGACCAAGCGTCATCAAATGTTACACTGTTTTTTTAGTGGCAAAATTATTGATTTACTTGAGCCATTTGAAACATCACTAAAACAAGCATTAAACGTGAAGAAACAGTCGCCCAAGTGATTCCCTCCATTTTAGCAATAAATCCTATTTTTTAATATAAGGCAATTTAAAGCAAAAAAGCTTCAGTGGAGTAATTACATAAAACTCGTTGAAGAGCTTAAGAATCAGTAGAAAAAAGACTTTCTGTTTCTATGTGATAAATCTTTGTGTGTAGCAACTTTCTTAGATCTGCGATTCAAGCTAATTTTCCAACATGAATCAGAACAATCAGTAAAAAAAAAATATGGTCGTTCGAGGCAATGGAAAAGAAATAACATGAAATTAACGTCCTGTGACTTCTTCTGTCTGACGCTGATTTACGTGTGGGCGAAAGTGAACTGAAGTTCTTATTGTTCACTTCTCCTTTAGACCGATTGTCTATTAAAGCAGAATTTAAAATCAAAACCGTCATACAGAAAAGAAAGTGAGAGTGAAAAAAGAAAGTCCCATTCTTCTCACCGATGGATTATCTGTAAACTAAAGTAAAAGGCTACATATTCGGAATTTACATCAACGAAATAAAAAAACCAATATAGCAGTTCCCTACTTTAACCAGTGAAGCCAATGATATTCCCTTAATTGGTGGAAAAAAACACTGGAATATTTTGAATTTGAAAAAAACTAAGCAATAAAATACCTTCTTTCAGCTCCACCTCCATCAGTCGAAAGTGAAAGAATTATTTTAGAACAGGAGGAAATATTTATGAAGAAACAAGAAATAGGTTATCCCCTGAAAAAATGGAGACTGCTAAATGGTTCCTTCATTTTAAACCTTAGAACTTATTCAAAATGAAGTTTAGTTTAAATACTTTAAACTTACCGAAACTTTTTCATTTCATTAATTTCATTTTTTAATATGTGAATTGGTTTGCTATAGGTAAGAAATTAGTTATTGTTACTTTTTGTTTTTTACTTTGTAATATAACACTGGTAAACATGAATTAAATTTCTTGGACGGGGTTTCACAATTGATTATTGATGTGCTGATTCCAAAAAGGTAATCGGTTTTTGCATATCACATCGCATTTGTGGGATATTGTGTGTAACACAGATTTTGTTAAAATTTAATGATTTTTAACCTTTTCAAAGAGGGTCTATCACAATTATTGTATATATATATACTAATATATAATATAATATTATATATTATATATATATATATAATATATATATATATATAGTTATATATATATATATATATTATTATTATATAATAATTATAATATATATATATATATATATATATATATATATAATATATATGGAAGGAGGAAAGGAAGGGTAATAGTTTGATATGATACTTCTTTTTGATAGATATATGTTAACATATAATAACAACTATGAAATAAAGAGTAATATGGGGAACAATGAATGTAAAGAAGTAACAAATGGGTTTAGTTATGTAAACATACTACGATGGTAGTATAAGCTTTCTTCTCTCAATAGACGATCTTAATCGGTGCAATTGCGAATGGAAACATCCCACATCAGGCACCGAAAATAGACGCTCCATCAAATATGATATCCCACTTGTCCTGGTAACGTTCCTTCCATGAACTTTTTTGAATCTTGATGGAAGCGTTCACCCTGCTCACACGTAATCAATCGCCTAGGTTTTCCGGCAAATTTTCCTTCTTAGGTGAGAAAAATGTAAGGTCAGTGCAACTTTATACTCATTCCACATCCACATCCTCGAGAATGAAAACTGTCTAGCAGTTCCTGTACAATGTTAGTGTTCTCGGCTTTCCTGTTCCCAGAAAATTCTGTGCTTCATCTGAAAAAGCATTCCACGCTCTTGCCTCTAACACAGTCATTGTTGTAGCAACGGCAGCATGCATCACGGGGAGTGTCCGTATTTGTGGGCCCTCAATTTTTTTCTTTCCCGCTTTTTTCTTAAGGGAAGACAGTCACCTAAGACCCCTTAAGCATTATAAGCGGAAGCATTCCACCTTCTGCAATCATGGTCCAGGCCTTCACAAATTGTTTCATCAACCCAAAGTTTATGTGTTCAAGTGGAGGTAAGATAAATGTTTCTTCTCCTCTCTACAAGTAGTTCACCGTACGATTCTTCCTGTCACCTGGCGTCCAAGTTTCCCTCGGGGGCCATTCTCTTTTGGTCCCAGTGATCCTTTGGCCGCCCGGCGGCTGTACCAAAGCACAGGAAGCAGGTATATTTTGGTGAAACCTGCTTGCTGACCGAGCAAATGTTTACCATTTTGAGGTCGACCGCATATTTACCACTCATGTACCCTCGATATTGTAAGCCTCTCCAAACTGTCCTCTTGAATTTTTGCACACTCTTCTCCTCTCATATATCCGTACCGAAGTACCCTACTGGAAACCGAAGCATATCCGTTGCCGTTGTGTAACCAACAATTTAAAAAACTGCTCTTGGAAGTGTCCATAAACAAGTCGCCAACTATTCACCTGCATCGTATGCTGGGAGTCCCATAGCGAGTAGTAGGTCTGCAACTTCACTGCATTACACAAGGTTAACCATCTGACTGGAGAAGCCTTCACAGCTCTGCTCTCCTGTTAATGATAAAATGTTTACTTACTTCGTGCCAATGGGTCCAGAATCAATATTTTCATGCAGCCTCGAAGCCAACAGTCTCAGGACAACTTCGGCAAATACACACTCTCATACAAGATCGTTTCGTTCAGTTCACTGGGTGAACAAGGACGGACCATCCGACTGTATTTCAGATGGATGATAGACATTCATCCCACGGTCATGGCATCCCATACCATGTAGACGTACTACAAGTTAACCAACATGCTTCCCCGAATATCGACGCAGCAGTAAACCCTTTGCTGCTCCTGGTAGATATATGCGGAAGGTAATGTCTATACATCATACAGCTTACGTAGTGCGCACATGAATTGGTTTGTCATTCCTAGGGAATATAAATGCAAAAATATGGATCCATGATGCACGAAAACGGATATGATACAGCAAATCCGAGAATATAATATGGAATCAGCACCTCCGAATCTGCTATATTTTTCTGCTACAAAAGTCCATCCACGAAAAAAAATTTCACTTTTTTTGGTTGACCAGTGTAAGTTTTTCTTCTTTATTTTTTCCCCCAAATTGTTTATGGACCGAACTTTGAAAATAACTATTCGGCGAATACGCGAAGTGATTTATTTTCCGGCCGAATATTCGGTATTTCGCCGAATACCTTTAAAGCCCGAATATTCGGTATTCGCTTTTTGACAAAC
>JABUQX010014269.1:0-2500 GCA_015478945.1 Trachelipus rathkii
GGTTTAAATAATTCATCAGGTTCGGTGCTCTTCGGTTCCTATCCGTCCGCTACTCTGGATGAAGGTTTCTGCAGGAGCAGTGTTCTAACCGTTTACTCTTTGGTTTCGGTTCAGACTATTGTTACTTCTATATCACAACTGACGTCATTTTCTCTCTTTGTTGGTGTGCCACGTTCTCCTCTTGCCGTTTGAGTACCATTTCATGAACAGCGCTCTTTACTGATGAAGATCTTAATGGGTAATTCCATATTGTTACCCACAAGAACCTCAGCAGTAGTTTTTAATAAAAAGGGGAATCGAAGAACTTACCACCTTTTTTCCGCGAACCTAACCCCTTATATGGTTCGCTCATTCCTTTACCTTCACAAGTCAAATTTCTTGGACTCATTCTAGATGATCACTTGACATACGCACCGCACATTAAACTCCTCAGAACGACTTGCCATCGTGTGCTTGACCTATTACGTCATCTCGGCTCAATATCTTGGTGTTCTGGTCGCAAGTTCCTTTTACGTCTTTGTATAACCCTATTCTGATTTAAATTTAAAATTTTGATCGAAATTTTTAATCAAAGGAAAATTAATATTTTATATAAATGTAAATTAGGGCTCTGCCCGTGAATGGTGTTTATCTTCTGTTAAAAAAAAACTTCATACCAAGTTCTTTCGATACACTCAAAATATATAAATTGTTTGCTTAAAATTAAGTTCATTTGAGGAGGAGCAAAATATCCAAATTAGTTCTTTTCGCCAATTTCATAAGTTCGAATTTAACAATGAAAACAAAGTTAGTGTCTGCAGTATCTAGTGGAGTATTGATATGTCTAATATAAGAAGAATGAATATTCGAGACAGTCGGAACATATAAAGACTTTCTTTCTTCGCATAGTTCTAGGGCTAGTAACCAGGTCCTTTACCTTTTTGCTTGAAGAACTCCTGGACCAGCATTGGAATCTAATGAGCCCAGAAACACGATCTTCTAGAGAGCTATGGGAGAACGTGTTTCGAGGTCAAATGAAATATGATGCTAGTTCCACTGAAAGGGTGAAACCCTACTTGAGTGCATAACTCAAGGACTAGCATCGAAAATCATTGCGCCGAGAAATATTTTTCTAGAGTGCTGGAGGATCAGGAGTTTCGGGGACAAGGGAAGAAAAGGCTGGTCTAACTGACAGGGCCAAAACCCTACATTGGAGATGGTCAATAATATACAGTATAAATATATATATATATATATATATATATATATATATATATATATATATATATATATATATATATATACCTCCTCCTCTATACTCACTGCTCTGTCTACCATCGTATATCTATATATATATATATATATATATATATATATATATATATATATATATATATATATATATATATATATATATATATATATATATATATATATATATATATATATATATATATATATATATATATATAAATGTGTGTGTATTTGCTTGTGAACGAATAATTCACACATTAATATTATCAACGTAAAGATAATGTAAAATATTTCTAAATTAAAAATCTTTTGGTTTAAAACAAAATTGAAAAGTTTTCAAGTCACTTTTTCTATTTTCCTTTAACTCCAAGTAATTTTTTTAAGACACAAAAAATACATTAAATAAATCTTCTCTCTCTCTCTCTCTCTCTCTCTCTCTCTCTCTCTCTCTCTCTCTCTCTCCCTCTCTCTCTCTCTCTCTCTCTCTTAAACAGATATTTTAATTAGGAATTCTCTTAAAACTAATCGGGATAAAAAAGGGCAAAGGCTTGAAGAATTTTTACTTTCTTTTTTATTTCCATTTTTGAAAGATCTTTCCCTCCTTTGACGTGAGTCTTAATATTCTATGAATAATTTATTCTATAAACTATTAATTAAAGTCAACGTTTACTCTCTCTCTCTCTCTCTCTCTCTCTCTCTATATATATATATATATATATATATATATATATATATATATATATATATATATATATATATATATATATATATATATATATATATATATATATATATATATATATATATATATACTATATATATAAATATATATATATATATAATATATATATATATATATATATGTAATAATATATATATATATATGTATATATTCCATATATATATATCAGTGACGGCTTTTGGGCGGTGGCTTAGGTGGACAACGCCTGCTGGTTATTGAGAGTGAGACCCCAAAGAGATATTAAAGTGGTATATATATATATAATAATAATATAATAATAATATATATATATATATATATATATATATATATATTAATATATATATATATATAAATAATAATAATATGTATATAATATATATGTATATATATATATATGTAATATATGTATATATATATAATAATATATATCTATATAATATATATATATATATATATATATATACCATATATATATATATATATATAATAAAATATATAATATATATACATAATGTATAATATATATATATATAAATAATAATA
>JABUQX010014269.1:20000-22500 GCA_015478945.1 Trachelipus rathkii
ATATATATATATATATATATATATATATATATATATATATATATATATATATATATATATATATATATATATATATATATATATATATATATACTGACTGCTGCCGGGTTCGGACGCGTTGGAAACAGCTGGGAAAGAAGAAATCAGAAGAGTCAGAAAAGAGATTGAAAACTGATAGAAGCGGACTGAAAACTCTAGGAGAGCTATAAGAGATTGCTCCAAGCAATTTTTCGGAGAAGGAAAGGATAATACGTAATGAACGCAAGAATGGAAGCCCGATTCTTATTTAGAAGTAGTGGAAAAGTTTTATCAAACTAAAGATAACATTTAAATTTTTTTAATTGAATTTCAATATTTGATAATGAAATCAAAAGATATAAATGAATGAAAAATTATTATTTTAAAAATTCAAGTGGAGGAGAATCAAAATTTTCTATCCAAGTCTTTTAATAAAATTTAAATAATATATGGGATTTTAGGAAAAATATAACACATGAAGCAAAAAAACCTAATAGCTAGTTCTTTTGAATAATTTTAGAATTTGGAATTAAAAATTGTTGAAACTCTATTTCTGGATGAGTTTGGGTCGTTAAATGATGGATATACTACGATATATGATGGACGGCACAGTCAGGGCAAATGAAGATTTTTTGGGTCATGTCTTTTTTCATACGTTCTTTGGAGAAGTTTTTTTAATAATGAAAAAGTAAAATTTGCCCTATAAAAGAGAAAATAACTTATTCAATATTTATTTGGTGAAGTTAAATAAATTTTTATTGTTTTATTTTTTCATTTCTTTTTAATTTAAGTTTTTTTAAACAATTTTATTTAGTCAATTAAGATTTATTACGATAAAATTCTCTCTCTCTCTCTCTCTCTCTCTCTCTCTCTCTCTCTCTCTCTCTCTCTCTCTCTCTCTCTCTCTCTCTCTCTCTCTCTCTCTCTCTCTCTCTCTCTCTCTCTCTCTCTCTCTCTCTCTCTCTGATATATTCAACTTTAATTCTCTACTTTTCAATTTTTTATTTTAAGTTTTTTTTAAACGATTTTATTTAGTCAATTAAGATTTAATAGCGATGAATCTATAGCACGGTAATGTCTATAGTTATATTTACATTATATACATATACAACTTACTCGCGGTGCGAGTAAGTTGTTACACGGCACCGCTCGCGCACAGCGCGCATTTGGAGCGAGCGCTTCAGCGAGCGGTCTGCCATGCATACACGCCGGCTTGCCATGCATTTAGTCTATGGTATTGTTTTAGTTTTTATTTAACTCAATATATATATATTTTTATATATAGATATATATATATATATATATATATATATATATATATATATATATATATATATATATATATATATATATATATATATATATATATATATATACCTTATATAAAAATAAATATTATTTTGATATTTATTTTACCATAGATTTTAAAAACTTAAACTAAATTGTAAAAATTTACCCTAAAATTTTATGGGGCAGAGAAAAACGTAAGGAATTCGAAACATAAACCTATTTTTTTTTTTTTACAATATTCAAGGTGATGGGAACCCCCTTTTTCCAACCTTTTCTTTTCCCATGTACAATTATGGAGGTATAAAGAATAAGTTCTGCAGCTAACACCACCCCATCGGTCATGCAGGATATGGTGTTAATAATAACAATAGTAATAATATGTATATATTAATAATAATAATAATAATAATAATAATAATAATAATAATAATAATAATAATAATAATAATAATAATAATAATAATAATAATAATAATAATAATAATAATAATAATAATAATAATAATAATAATAATAATAATCATAATAATAATGGTGACAACTATAATGATAATAGTGATAGTGATAATATGATAGTGATAATATTGAAGATAATGATAATAATGATAGTAATAATTATAATAATACTGACAGTGATAATATTGAAAATAATGATGATAATAATAGTAAAAATAATAATATAGTTAAAATATAGTGAATAGTGATGACTAGTAAAACAGTAAAATTTTGTTTGAAGAAGAGTGTATAGAATAATAATAAAAATAATAATAATAATAATAATAATAATAATAATAATAATAATAATAATAATAATAATAATAATAATAATAATAATAATAATAATAATAATAATAATAATAATAATAATAATAATAATAATAATAATAATAATAATAATAATAATAATAATAATAATATTAATAATAATAATAATAATAATAATAATAATAATAATAATAATAATAATAATAATAAAATAATAATAATAATAATAATAATAATAATAATAATAATAATAATAATAATAATAATAATAATAATAATAATAATAATAATAATAATAATAATAATAATAATAATAATAATACACACACTCACACACACACACGCATAATATTTATATTTGTATTTATATGTTTTGTGTATGTATATGTATTTATGTATGTATGTATGTACGTATTTATGTATATGT
>JABUQX010014270.1:0-10000 GCA_015478945.1 Trachelipus rathkii
AAGAGGAGAATGATAGTATTATAGGGAGTATTTATATTCACTGTATGCTATTTATTATATTTATTCTCGATGCACTAAAGTAATTATTATATATATATTAATTATATATATATATTATATAATATAGATATATATATATTATTAATATATATATATATATATATATATAATAATATATAATAATATATATATGATATATATATAATAATATATAATATATTAATATAATAGATATATTATATATATATTTATATATATTTATACAAACATATAATATATATTAATTAATATTATATATATCTATAAAATATTAATATATTAATTATATATATATATATTATATATATAATATATATATATTTATCCTGAAAAAGTCCTATAAAAACAGTGTATTATATATACGTTTACTGGTCGTATATATGTTATGAATCTTGTGAAATAACTAATTATATTCTAGTAATATAATATAGGATAAATATTACGAACTAAAAAGTGGCCCGTGAAAAAAGCTAATCAATGATAATTTTTCTGAAACTGAATAAATACAAAAAATAAATAAGATTAACAACAAATAAGTAGGAGCCACCTAACTATATTTTCTAAATATAATTATATAATATAATATATATATTATATATTATTATATTATTAATTATTAATAATTATATTAATTATATAATAATATTAAAATAATATTAATATAATTATATAATAATTATATTATTATAAATATTATTAATTTATAAATTATATATATATATATCAATATATATATTAAATTCTTAATCTAACTATATCTATTATTTATAATTACCTTATACCTATCTATCCTTAATTATCTTCTTATCCTAATCTCATAGTTATCCTTATATGTTAATATTAATATTTTTTTAAATAATGGTACCAGTGAGGTAATACAAATAGAATAATAAATACCTACAATTCTATTATTTATATCTATTACCTATACCTACTATACTATCTTTCATATCTATGCCTATCTATCTATCTATTACTCTCTATATCATTCTAAATCCTATCTTATCCTATTACTTAATTATTCTAATATTCCTAATCTTATTATATTATTCATATAATATCTATATATCTATTATCTATATTTATCGTAATAAGCAATATCTGTAGTAATATTAAGATAATAACAACTTAAGATAAGTTATTTCAAATATTTGCATATTTGCTTATAGTAATATATAAAAAGTCTATATATATAATTTTACAACGTCAAATTCTACTCATCTCGTCCAGTTAAGTCGACAGTATAATGCACGTACTAAGTCCGAGTACTTGAACCTTATCTTAAAGTAGTAGGTGCGTAATCATAAGGTTCGAATCCATAAATTCCAACTTCTAACTACTCTACGTTTTAAAATATCCTTTCGAGTATTATATTTTATGATAAGGTTATAACTATATCTAATTTATTATCTATGTCTTGCTATAATTATTTATATCTCATAATATTATTTTAATTAAATCTAATTTTTTATAATACTATCTTTATAGTCTATCTATTAATCTAAATATCTATCTATCATATCATCCTATCTACTCTAATATATCTATCTATTCTATCTTATATATTCATATCTCTTAATTCTATATTCTATCTTAATTCATATATCTTACTACTCATAATACCTTATTACTATCTTCATCTCTAATTCTATTACTCTTTATAATCTACTCTCTCTCTATCTATTTCACTCTTGAATTTGAACATAAATAATAATCTATCTCTCTCTCTTCATATCTCTCTCTATCTTCATTCTCCATCATCTTCTCACAAATACTCTCTCTCTCTATTCTATCTCTCTCTATTCATCTTCACTCTATAATCTAATACTCTCACTCTATATTCTATATCTCTCTCTAATTTATCTATCTCTCTCTCTCTCTATCTCATCTATCTGCTCATCATTTATCTACTCATCTCTATTTCCCTTTATCTTAGTATTCTCTATCTACTCTCTAATATATATACCTATATATATATATATATTATATATATAATATATAGATAGTATATATATAATTTTTATTAACTTAGGAATGTATGATAGTATAACTATATATATTAGCATTATAAGTATATCATTTATAGCTTAGTATATCATATATACTATTATAAAGCTTGCTATATATTATATATATAATACCTATATATCTATATTATATAATAATATATATAATATGATAATTATTATACTATAGATATATATATTACTTTATATATGTATGATATTATATAAGCATAATGTACTATTAAATTAGTATATATTAAATATAGTATATCAATACTATATTAATATATAATATATATATATAATATTATATTATATTAAATAAATATATATAATATATACTATAATATATATATTAATTAATTAATATTTTAATATATTCATCTATAGTAATTTAAATATTATATATTAAAATAATATTAATATATATATATATATTAATTATTGATATGTAATATAAATATAATACGATAGTATAATATGTAAACAATAGGCCTCGTTTTATTTCATGTATTATGAATTTATTATTTTTAATTAAACAGCTTTTTTATTTTTCTGATAAAAACTACTATGACTCACAAAATATGTTAATTTTATTAGGTAGGTTAATACTTATTATAAAAAGTTATTGTTATATCTTATGTTCTGTAATTTTTACGATAGGTAACATAATAGTTAATGAATGGAAATAAGAGAATTGAGTAATAAATATCATTTTATCCATAAAACCTTATCCAATAAAATATAAATCTGTTTACTTTAAAAAAACTAATGATGTTATCGCCCTTTTCCCGATTTAAGAAAAAAATATAATATCTAGGATATTAACTTAATTATATGAATACTCTTTATCCTAGAATTGTTCTGAATTGAAATGATATCAAGCACATAATAACTCAAAATAAATCATATAATATACGACACCTTGCCAATCTCTAACTCTTCCTAAAACAAAGAATGAGGTGAGAAATAAAATTTTAATAACTACGTATACCTTATATGGACAGAAGATTAATATTATTGTAATACAAAATTTGTGCACGAAACTAAGTTTTTTTTTACCAATTAAAAAAGTATATTACATTCGAATTCATATGAATAACATTCGTAATTATTATTATTAATACCTATAATCATAAAAGAATGTAACGCATTAAAACGTAGCTGAGATTATAGAGAAATAAAAAACGAATTTAACGGGATAGGGTGTTGGAGTGCGAAATATCCGAAGCCTTTTCAAATAGGCGTTGCCGCGTTCGCGGTTGGTACTTTCTAGCGTTGCGCGTATCCGGTTGGGAACTTGACGGTCCGGGTACTGCTGAGTTAGTCGAAAATAAATTAACGCATTACCGTCGAACCACAAGGTAAATACCTAATTCAAAGGGGTATCAAAAACTAACTCTGGAGGAAAAAAAAAAAAAAAAAAATATATTACGGATACAGGTTAGAATTTAATCCTTTAAATATTAGTAATATATACACGATTATTATATATCATATTTTATTTGTGTATATAATATATTATATATATATATATATATCATAATTTAGCGAATGCCTAGAACTATTCGCTGGCTGCCATGAACGCCCACCTAATTATAATATACTACTGTCGACATATATAACTATACAGTATTACTAACGTTAATTTGAAAGTGCGTACATAGTACCAAATATTATGTTGAAAAATAGATATAAAAGCAGGTAGTGTATATATTTTTCAGACTACTAATTAACTGCAAAATTGGAGTAGCATAAGTCCTTTGTACTAAAATAGATTCTACCTACTATTATTATATTACTAATAATATTATATATATACTCTATCTATTCTATCTAGAAAGAGAGAGTAAGTAAGAGCTAGACGAGAGCTTAACTAGAGGGATGAGAGAGAATCTGAGATGAGAGATAGAAGAGAAGAGAGATAAGGAGAATATAAACCAATTTGAATATGTAAATTATTTAACAATATTTCAAACATTAATTAAATTAGAAAATTTGTTAGGTTTGGAGGAGTAGGAATATCCGCCATGTAATAATTTAAGTCTAAAGTGGAAATTATATATAGGTCAAAGGATTTGATACGAACAAGCCTCATTTTATTTTAAAAGCGCGAAGGAGACCAATAGACGAACAGTTTGTGTGCCATCGGAAGCAATACTTGAGGTAATAAGTAAGAGGAAGAAGCAAACGTTGTACTTGTAACTTTTCATTACCATATAATATGAACAGACAGTAACATAAGAAGAGGAAGACGGTAAAGATAGCGGTGGAGAAGAAGTAGGTAGTGTAGAAATAGTTTTAGAGCGTTTAACAAAGAGATTATCTGAATTTATGATTCAAGAATTATTAATAAATATTAAATATAAAGCTAAAATGTTAAAGATTTATTTATTTTGTTATGAAAAGTCAGACATAGCAGGTTCCCTAATCTTTTGCTGATGAGTTTTTTTATAAATAATAATAATAAAAAAAAAAAAAAAAAAAATAAAAATAATAAGCGAAGTTGGATTTCCGCTTACTATTGTTGTGTTTGGGGGGTGTTGAAAAAATAGATTTACGAGTATAAACAAAGAGAGTTTAAATTTCAATTGTTATTTTAACGCTGGTAATGTAAGAGAAAGAATATAATGAAAATAATTTATTGTCTTCCCTTGAGACCTAAAGAGATGAAATCATCTTGTCCACATATCTTAACATAAGGGGTAACCCTCCTCTATAGCAATAAAGCTAGGTCTAGCTCATTATAGTTATAGAAGTATAATCTCTAATGATAGAGAGTATGATCTCAAGTCCGACCAGTTTGCCTCGCAGAACTGCCAAAAAGGTTTCTTATCAGTATGAAGGAGTCTTT
Source organism: Trachelipus rathkii (assembly GCA_015478945.1). Lineage (NCBI taxonomy): Eukaryota > Metazoa > Arthropoda > Malacostraca > Isopoda > Trachelipodidae > Trachelipus > Trachelipus rathkii. The sequence continues at coordinate 4,900 of JABUQX010014270.1, forward strand.
TCCATACAGAAGTATAAGTCATAAATGATTAGACGAAATTAGTTAAACCATGGATAAAAGCGATACGGAAAGCGTGATCGTATGTAAACCCAGAGGAGGAAAGTAAGTTTCAACAAAATAATAGTGAGAAGAATTAAAGATGATTAAAAGGTTAAGAATGTTGGGTTCATCTCCAAAACGATCAGGTATAAGAATATGAAGCTACACTAGTTTAAAAGTTTATAAAATCACTCAAGAATAATTCTAAGATCGATCACAAATTTAGACCTCTACCCAGTACTATAATATAAATATGAATATTGTAAGTAAATAGATTGGTTCACAGGGATAGCTTGAATCAAATGGAAGAATATTCAGGTTCCACTATATCAGAGACACGATAAAATTAGGAGTTAAAATTGAGGATAGAGAGAGAGAGTAAGAGTGAAAAGTTTAAAGTTAGTGTTTGCTCAATCAGATATAACGCTGCAAATAAATAAAACTGATAGAATTTCAGTTATTAAAAAAAATATTATAAAGATATATAAATTTAGGTTGCAGATATTAATAAAAGAATGAGCTAAGAGAAATGACGCTATTACGTCACTTAATTTAAGTAGAGGTAATATTCCGTTATATTGAACATCACAGCAAGTCCACTATCCAACCGAAAAGGTCCGTCTCAACTGTAACCCAGTGGTGACGGGGGAAGAGAGCGGATATTATGGCTACGGAAGCAGATCTTTACCTGGTCTTCGTTTTGGGCCTAAGCAGGCAACTGGCTTAAGGTGAACCTTCACCTCCTTCTGAGGGAGACTCTCTACATTGCTACAGTTTGCCATTTTTCTCTTAATGTTTCTGTTAAAGTAATCAAGTGATAACTCCTTTCTCTTAATCCTTCTTTACTCTACGGTCTTCTTCTACGTTGTAAACAATAAGCCGCTACGGCAACCGGACAAAATACCATCCATCTCTCCTTACCGAGGATCTTCCCTCTTGGGTCTCCTCCCTCTGGGTCTCCATCCAATCATTTCTCTCAACTCTCTTCCCTTCACTCAAATTCACTGACACGATATAGGTCAAGAGCCATACGGTTAGAGAGTATTTATCTCCGATACAGAAGAAATAAACATGATTCACTTTCACACTCTTCTCACACAGGAGCAGACTCTCACCAGTCACCAGCTCGCTCCTCATTCTGTGTGCCAACTGCCAAGTGAGATAAACTCCCTAATACTATGATTATTAATATGTATACTAGGTCAATTTTCCGGTAGCTTTTCTAATCTGGTTTTTTTGTCATCGCGGCGGTATTTAATGGTCCTCATTCAGACGCCCATACAACAATATGCGTACTCCAGAAATTGTTTTTAAACTTAATATTTATACCTCATGTTGTATCCCTTTCTCCTTATAGCGAACGCGGTAATCAACATCTTCCCAATTCTGTGAAAATCTCCCAATTCTCCCTTCCAACTCGTCATCTTTTCTTCCTTGATCATAAATACCAGGCCCAAATACTTAAATCTATCAATACTTTAATAATTATTTCTTCTATGTTCACTACTATGTCTTCCCTCTCTCTTGCAATCACCAACCATTATTTCCGTTTTCTCTAAGTTTAGTCTCATGCCCATTGACTTCATGTACCAAAGAATGATTCCTATCTACTTCCACAGCTTCTTGCAGACTTGAGAGCTCTGATGGATTATCAACAGTGTCTGATTCCGCCAGCATCATCCGCATATACCAAAAGTGTGTTCCTATTCTCCTTCATGCGTATCCTTTTTAAGGAAGCTGTACCAAGGTAAACATGGACAAAAGATAGAGAACCAATGGCCAACCATAAGTACCTTCCCCACGTCTAACCCCCGTTTATCACTTCAAACACTCTATTTTATTGGTTTTCACACATACTATTATTACATGCGGCTCGCTCATCACTGATCTTTCTGGCCTGCTCATATTCATCCGATCGTCTAACACTCGTCTCATACGTACTCTCCTATTAATATCCATCGAATCTTTTTCCAAGTCTATGAGCAGCAGATCTATGGCCTCCAAGTTCACTACGTATGATGTTACTCTTTAGTATCTTTCATTCGAGAAATGATTAAGGTCTCTGTTGGGTACTTTCTGTCCTGGCTGGTGAGCTGAAACCATGCTGCCCTGGATATGATTTGTTCACAATCGTTTGACACACGTAAGCCGTCCTTCCCATTTTTATCTTTTTTCAAGATCACCTCATCATCTAATTTTACTCATCCCCTATCTTCGAACGAATTATCTGTATTTCCTTGCTACTAGAATATTAGTGTTCCGGCATACTCTTTGTTGGTACTCTTCCTTCTTTAATCTACTTCTGACATGAATTCATCTTACTTTCCTCCAATTCTGTTGTTGTTTAATTACTCTTCTTTCCATACTTCCGGTTTAACAATCTTGTGTACAAAACCATTTTAAAGTGATAATTCTCTTTCTATCTTTCTGTTTCTGAATTAGTATACTTCATGTGAGTATAACTTCATCAGTATTTATGCCTAAGACATTTTTTGACAGACTGTTTTTTCTTGAGTATTTATGAGACTAATTATTATCTCATCTCACATTTCTCTTTAATCTCTATCATATCATTGCTAAAATCTCTCCTTGTACTCTTGCTCTTACAGGGGTATTTTCCGGTTCTCCATTCCATACCATCCCCTTCCTATAGGTTTTCAATAATTATTCTCGAAAATTATCCGAGATTCTTCATCTTTCATCCGTCACACACTCATACCATCTCCTCTTCCCTAGAATAGTCTTCCACGCCTTCTCTGTATTTCCACGAGTACCGTGTTTGCTTGGTTAAATTCTGCCAGGTCTTTTATTATATCCTCTCATGCTCCCTTTGGCCCATTCCATATAAACGTTTTAGAGTGGACCCGGTCACCTTCGTCTCCTTTTCAGCTTCTCTTTCCGCATTCATTATCTATCCCAAGTTAACTGTCCACACTTCTGCTTTTCACATTCTCTGCCATGAATTTCTTTGCGTTAACTCATATTCTATCTGCGTTACCCTTATCATTCTCGTCTTCATCTCCATTTCCTATGCTCTTGTTTTGTGAGTTTCATCTGCTGTTTCCTTACACAATTCACATTCCACCATGCATGCTTCTTTTCGCCCTCACACCCCTGCGACTTTTTTAAAAATTTCCCATGTATTGCTCGCGTTGCAATTTCGCATCTAACTCTTCTGTGTTAACAGGTCCCCCAATCTCCTCCGCCGTTTCCTTGTATCTCTTCAACTCTGTCCTTTTCGAATTTCCTTGTGTGAAATTTTTCTTCACTTTAACTGAGCTATATTTCCACAACCCATCCCATCCCTCAAGCTTTTTTCCAAACACAGTTTATTCTCTCTTCAGTTTATCTCTTCCTTGTTTTTCTTTTTCTCTTTAACATAATCTAGTTTAACGCAATGCCATTACTTATGGTCTGAAATACTAAGTGATAATCGTGGGTAAGCTTTTCACATCTTCAATACAGTCCTGCTTATCAGTTAGCTACTGCATCCATGTCAGATCATGCTTATGCATTTATCAATTCCCGTTGTCGTGTCGTATAACTGATAATTTCATTGGTGGATTTATTTAACACTTTATAAGTTGTATAGCTTCATATTCTCTATATTATAGCCTTAGTATGGATCGTTTTGTATAAGATGAACCAACAAACATTCTAACCTACCTCATTTAACTACTATAATATATGTTATAAATATACTATTATCCTCAGCTTTAATATATAAGTAGTTTGAAATATAACTCTATACCTCCTTCATGGTTCATTATACCGATCAACCTTGCCCTATCTTATCTTATTTACCTGTTACTTTATTTAACTATTATATATCTCACTGAAGGTATTTAATAACATATTGGAATAAAAACAACTTAGTATTACCTCATATACGATGAAAAACGATAAATACCTTTTTTTTTGCATTGTTCCTCTAGACGTAGGCCATCAATACTAGGTTCGGATTAGAGAGAATACGGATTACTTTCTAAGTGGGGCTTTGTAATATAATAATATTTCTAGGCTGCTCGCGAGGTATAGTCTTGAGATGGATCCCATATTAGCAACGTTCAACCCCACACTAGAAATGTGGCAGAATAGTCGACCTCATACCATCTCTGGCGCATGGAAAGACTAATTAATATTATTTCAATATTCTAATACTCATGGTCGATCGTGTAAAACCTTATTACAATTAACTTTCTGAGTTTATAGACAATCATCTTTGTAATTATCAGCGAGAGTGTACTATTCATACTTATACTGCACGAGTCGACTGTAAATTCACTATCCACTATTAGAAATTAACCCCTTGTCAATTAAAGGTTAAAAAATTATAGAGCGTCACTCCTTCTAATTAAACCAAAAAAAGGAGTAACTTTTCATGTTGAGTGCATTATATCCCTTACTATTCAGGCAGTCATATCATTGTTATTGCCTTAATATAATACCACCATTCATCCTCGTCCAACTGACTAAACACCACCAAAACCATACTCTCTTATCTCACAACCACCATCCAGCAAGCAAAACATAGCCACCAATAACATCTCTCATCACCGGATATTCCTTCATTTCCCTTTATGTTGCTGATCTTGTCATTTTGGAAGAAAGATCAAGTACTAACTATTTTATATAACTTCTTCCTCATTTATCTTTCCTCAAGTATCTTCCCGATGTGACAACAACCTATATGTTCAAGTTTCATGACCTTCCGCTAAGAAAATGAGTTATCACTTATTTATCGTTATTGTCTAACACTTATGGCCTAATACATTATTCACCATCTTTATAAGACAATTTCAAGAGAGGGAAATATTCCTAACCCCTCCATACCTATCGCTAATTCATTTATGTTATTATGATATATTAATGATAATATTCAAATATATAAATAGATATTATTTTACTATCTCTCTTTCTCTCTCTAATATCTAATAGTATATCATACGTATTATAGTCGTCTATTGCTACTCTCTATTATATATCTTACAATATTCAATTTATCTTCACTCTAGTCTATTACTATCTCATCTCTCTATCTTTCTGAGAAGAAAAGAATCAA
>JABUQX010014270.1:12500-15000 GCA_015478945.1 Trachelipus rathkii
ATATTTATTATAATTATTATATATATTATTAAATATAATATTAGTAATATATATTGTAATAATATATATATACTTTAATATTAATATATAGTATATATATAATATTAATATTTAATATATATATATATAATAATATTATATATATATATATATAATATAATATATAATAAATATATATTAATTATATATATATATATATATATTATATATAATATATAGTGTAGGCTGTATTGATTTCCACATTTCATTATTTCGATTTAGAATGATATTGAAAAGCTTCTTTTTAACGGGCTCATTAATGGAAAACGTTTACGTATTATATTTCCCATAAAATTATTAACTAGAATAGTTTATTTTCCACAGATATCCAATATAATACATATGCCAGTTAATAACACGAAATATAATAACACAATGAATATAAAAACTAACCCTCTTTCTTCAAAGATATAAATATATTAATTATATTTACTAAACTCAAAACAAAAATACAAAAATAATTTTCAAGTAAAAGGACATAAAATATATTATCAGGGCAATCAAAAAGACATCCTAGGCATAAAAAAGACATCCCACACGGCTACAGTAAACTATTTAATCTCAACTTCTCCCCAAAAATAGATGCCTACTAAATGGGAAAGAATATCTAGAATCAATCTCAGACATTTGAATGTTACATACACAAAATTTACCAGGTAACTTGAATCCAAATCGGTAAAGCCTTCACGAACAGGATATCAAATACTCTATTTAATGGAGGATACAACGATACATAATTATATTTTACTAGATATACAAATCAAAAAGATAGTCGAATCTATGATAGTACATACATATATCTATAAAAATGCGAGGAACTATTCAAAGTAAACTACTAAAATATTACGCAAACAAAGATAGCACAAATACAATTCTATATCACTCATACAATCACGCAGTCCTTGAAAACACCATACAACCACCATACAACACTCACCACACACATACACACACACACACACACACACACACACACACACACACACGAAGCTATCTGCAAGCAAAATTAAAATAAAAAAGTTCCATGCCCTAAAAACCATTGTAATGTTATGTTATACCCTCCCAAAATCAGTTTTTAACATTAAAGTTTTCAACTATGCACACTCCGTAGCCCCGTGCATACAGTTGTTATTTTATTACGCCAAGGGTTAAATACATCTGTAATATAATATCCGCGTTGAAGTGGTAATTTAAATTTATAAAATATCTAATATACATCTCAAACATTTAGGAACCAGAGTTATTGTAACTCTCACTCAAATATTTAATACAACATGGCTAACAATCTTCCACTATTCTAGAAGCATGCACGCATAATTCTTATTCTAAAGCCTGGTAAACGACTTAACAAGCCGGCATCATGTAAACCCATTTCACTGCTCTCTACAATATCCAAAGTATTAGAAAGATGAGCCCTAAATAGTTTCTCCCTTTATCCCTTTATATAACTCACAACATGGATTCAGGCACAAGCACCCCACAACTACTTTCCTAACCGATTTAGCACAGCACATCCTGACAGGCTTTAAACAAAATCACTCTTCTTCTTCTCGCACACTTCAAGAAAATTGACATCGTTAAGAAATTTGACGCAGTCCACCATCACATCTAGATAGATAAAAATGCTAAATACTAATGACATTAAAGGCAAAAAAAAAATAATAGCTAGCTTTCTATCAGGTCGGTCAGCTATAATCAGTAAAGGTTGATACTCCTTCCGCACATGCAAGTTATTCTTCTTTTGTCTCGTCGTGGCGTAGTGGTCAAACACTTACACGCTCATCTGCTAGGGTCCAGGATCGTATCCCAGCATAGTGAAAATACATCAGGGGGTATTTACAAATACAAATTTGATTGCAGGTATTGCATTTCTCCTGTACATAACATAAGGCACCATGCTCTCACCAACACTTTTTAATATCTTTATGCAGGACCTTCCAAGCCAAACATCTCTTTCTATAAAAATTAATAGCTATACCGAAAATCTAACAATTACAGCTCAAATTCCTTCTAGAGACACAGCAGGCATAGAGCTACAACAGCATATAGGCCAGCTGGAGCAGTAGCTGACAATGAACAGAATGACAGCATCCTCCCAAAAATCATCAATAACGTTACTCATTTCTAGATAGGGAGAATCGAATTTTCATCCAACAATTTACCTTTCAAATAATAGACTGCCTTTTAATAAGCAATCAACCATCCTGGGCTTGCCTTTCGACACACATAAGACATTCAACCCCTACACAAACAATATTACATCCAAAGCCACACATAAATTAAAAGCCTTGAGCACGCTAACAGGAACAAACTTTGGCCAGCACAGAGAAACCAACTCTATAGTATGCAGATAATATCCTCGTCCTTTCCCAAATTACGCTTCACCCAATTTCAAAATCTTACATTCAAAAACTAGAAGTTGCTCAAAATTATACCCTCATGATAATAACTAGTTGCCTCC
>JABUQX010014271.1:0-7500 GCA_015478945.1 Trachelipus rathkii
TCCTAATAATATATCTCTAAATCAAGTATATCTACATTGTATACGTCAATAGTTCAGAAATTCATTAATGGTTAGTATATGTATGTAGAATCTTTTCTCAGGTAGGTCAAATATCTCTCTCTATGATTTTAATTTATTATCAAAGGCATTATAACGTAATTATATTGACTACAATTCTAAGTCTCTCGTCTCTGTAGTCTATATTAAGTTCATAACAATTTTCATCATATATATTGTCTAATTATAATTCTACTGATTTATAGCTAACCAGTTATGTAATATATTTTTAATTAAATTATATTAAATTATGAGAATAATTATCTTATTATATAAAATTATATGTAAAATTTTAATACATATATATAGTGATATTATATTAATATATATATATATCTATATATAATATTTATTAATTAGTTATTAATTATATATATATATACATATATATATAGTATATAAATTTATATATTTTATGAAAAAATCCACCAGAGGATTTAAAACTATCAGTTATTAATAATTATAGCTTTTTTTAGTCTACTCGTATTATTTGTTTTTCGTATTGTTTTTTTTTTATGCTCTTTTATTCTACTATAAATTATTTTATTTACTATGATTATCCAATTTAAGGTTAAATATAATTTGTAATTATTATTTATTTATTTATATATTTTTTATTATCTATCTATTATTTATAATTATTATTATATATTATTATTATTTATTAAATTTCATTTAATATGATTATTACATATTTTTACTAAGTTATGTTATTTTTTAGTTCTTTCGTGTGTTTGTTTTGTGGAATTATGATGATAGACTATAAATTATTGTTTTTCGAGGAATATAAACTTATATATATATTAAAAGGAGTATAAAATAAATTAATATGAGCGACATACATGAGGTGTAAGAGTAAAATGGAAGAGTAGAGTGGGCAAACACTGATGGGTATCATGAAGAACCTAAGACTGTTAAGGAGAGTGTGAGAGGAAAATTCTCTGAAAGCAAAGCGGGTAGAGTGAGTGATCAGAGTGAGGTACTTTGAAAATACACAAATATATATAATATATCAAATATATTATTATTACATTATAATAATAAATATTATATATTATATAATATATATATTATATAATATATATATATTATTTATATATTACTATATATTTATTATTACTAATTTTATAATTCTATACTATAATTAATATATATATATTATATTAATATTATATTTATATATATTATATATCTATAAAATCTATATCAATGTGGGGAAAAGTAATAAAAAGAAGTCCACCCACATATTCGTGACTATCTGATATAACCTATAATGGATTAGTATTATTAGATATTTTATCTAACCTGGACAATGCATCATCTATTCTAATTTTTTTTTTTTTTATATCACCAACACCTTACCTGAACTATAGTCTATATATAGCAAATATTCTTCCTTGAGCATTTTCTGAGTCTTTACATTTTTATTTTTTACTAGTGTGAGGTAAGCGCGACGACGGTAGGACCTATGAGCAGGGGTAGAGTGACTGAGCGTTTTATCTACTATCACTGTATGAGGTCAGTGGACTGATGGGTCAATATGCGCGACATCCACATATCACCCATCTTAACCTCCGGGGGCGCGCAGATTACGTGGGGGCTTACAGGTGCGGTCAGTGAGTGGGGATCAGTCTGTGAAACAGAAAAGTAACTAGATACATTTATGCGCAAAGTGCCGAGGAAACACAATAATAGTTCTAGCTTACTTCCGTTTTCACACACCCTTGAGGATTTTTCTCTCGTTTTTTCCCTCACATGTAGATTCTCTCTATCAACTCACTAGTCTAGTGTGAAATCAACTGCATCCTAAGATGCAATATGATCTGTTGCTGCTGTGTTATACTCTATGTTTTTTTCGGATGGTCCGTCATAGGCTAATCTCCGGCTCTGCCACCTAACTAGTGCAGTTTAGTTCTTTGTCTTATCCACTCACACGTGCATTTTTTTGAGACTAATACCTCTAAGTGTGTCGTGCTTTTTAACTCTATTGCGTAGCCTTAATTCGGTTCGTTTTCGGTCTAAATTCCTACAGCGCGATACCGTTAAATTACAAAGTAAACTTTTGCCTTTACATTTTACAAAGACACTTTTACATTTTAAACGCTTTTTATAAGATAGTAAAACAGATTTATTTATTTTTTTATTAGAATGTTGAGCGATATCGTTAATAGTTTAAATATCTTTTTACTAAAGTATCCTATTAAGGTTTTCCTTCTTTCCTATTCCCCTTACTAATGTTTGTTCCTCTTACTATTACTGGCTAAATATATACACTTTACTCTCTAAGAGGCTATATATATTTCCTTTGATGGAATAAGAAGTGTTCCTCCTTTAACTATTTCCTTTTTTCCCCTCTCGTTCAAGGACGATCTCTTGGCTCTGAGGAATTTTCAAAACTAAATTGATTTTCTTTATCTTATATTGTTTTTTCTTTATATTCTATTAATATTTTTCTATTTTTTTTTTTTTATTATTTTTTTATCTTATCTTAGAGGGAGAGAGAGAGAAAAGAATGGAGACAGAGAAGGAGTGGGTAAAAGTTTATGATATAAGGCTGATATATATTTAATATAATATTTATTATATATATTATATTTATTATAATTATACCGCGCTTGAAATATGCATACCTGTATATCTATCCTACAGCTTGTCTGAACTAGGTAATTGGTGAGGGTTATATAATTAATTAATTTTATAATTATATATATAGATTATCTAAATATTACCATATCTTAATCTACCTATGCTGGTTTTGTGAGGAATTATCAGGGATATTATAAATCAGCTATTATATCTAGGTATAATATTCTATTTCTTGATAGTAAGGTAGCACTTTTATTAACATATCTTTATATTTCCTTCATGGTACTATATTATCGTATTAATTTTGAAACGATTTTCTACTTTAAATTATACATATTTCATATATTATCTGTTGCTTAAGGTTGTGTGTCTTTGACTCTAAGCGTAAATTCACAATTACTCTAGAAAATCAATTTAGTGAATATTAGGAGTTTGTCCTCTGAATGTGAGGGTGATGTTGTTGTCTGGTTTGCTTTCCAAAACTGAAGCTTGGCGGTGCTGTTTTTCTCAGTGGGTTTTATGGAGTCCCCCTAATCTTTTCCGGGTGACTCTTAGTCCTTTTCCGATCTCCTACACCGATTCATGAGATGGCAATGCTGTGTGCTAGTGCCTTAGGGTGAAGGAGGGGTGAAGAGCAGTGGCCATAAGGAGATCCTCTTGAACAACAAACGACTAATATCTCTTTTTCATTTATTGTCTCAATCTTGTTGAGGTGGCTGTTACTAAGCATAGCCGGTTTTGCAATACACAAAATGAGAATATTTTTTCACTCTTCTTCCTCAAGCTGGGTGACTCCATCACAGCGCAAGATGTTGGGGTGGTCAGGTGTGCCAATTCGGTCCTGCCTGTTGTGTCGCCCCGTGAAGCCATATCAAGAAGTCACTGCGCGCGAGCAGGGCTGCAATGACCAATCGTGTGAGCTCGTTTTTCATCCTTGTCCTGGCTCGAGCGATCTGAACAGAGTGGAAATTAAATATATTTGACTTTTAGTTTACGTTAGCATTAATATGTGAGTTATACATAAAAAATTGACGGGAGCACGAGACAAGCGAGTTCATTCAGTATGGAATAGGCAATTGGGCGAAATAGATCAAGGAGCTGAGGGTTGTATCAGATTGTGTGTACAAGTCTTTATTGTGTCGTATCCTTGGCATTGAGGAGATTGGATATAGATGAGTAACGGGAGTGTGTATGCATTGTGATAGCGTGTTCTTCGCGGTAAGGGAAAAGACTGCCAAATTTGATGAGGATTTGTATATATCGGTTACGACTGTTGGAGAAGGTGGAGAACACCAGTATTGTGGTTTATAGAAAAGTTGATATAAAGAGTCTCAGCATGTGAGGTAGTGTTTTTGCCTGTCGACGACCGTAAACAAAATAGGTGGTATATATTTTTCTAGGGTCTATGAGATTGGTTTTTTTTTAATCGTGAAAATTAGCGATATAGTGTTGGGCAATGCAATAGATGTGATGGGTGATAGGTTTTAGAACAGGGGGATTTATGAAGGGTTTCTGTGGGCTTTTGTGATGACTTTTTTTAATATATTTTAATAAATTTATTAAATTATAAATTTAGTAAATATTAATATTTCAATTGCTATGAATTTTATAAAAATACTTTATAATTTACCTATCCGAGTCTTACCTCTGTGATAGAGGTGAATCCTCCCTTAGGTGAGCTAGCTTGATTGAGGATTGTAGTTTAATTTAGTCATCCATTTGGTACTTTTCGACCCTTAATAACCTCCAGAAGGTAGCCATTCACTACTAGTCATTCATTGGTGAGTTTCCATCGTCAGAATAATATAAATATATATCTCTTATATATATCATTATCATAACAAACTTATAAATGAACTTGTCTATAATTAATCGGCAACAATTTATTCTTACGCTAAATTTCACTTTTTTTAAATTAGGTACTACCACTACTTTGTGTTACACCACAGGAGTCTTCAGTTTCCTTTTGGCGACAATCTTGATTCTGGTGGCCCACCTGGGAGGGCGCGGAGCTGTTCTGAGAGTTGTGCCAAGCAGGGGCCTGAGGCTGCGTGTAGCTAGATGAGTGCCTGCCTCGAACTGGTGAGGCGCGCCCGCTTGGCTCTCCAGCCTGTTCATAGATTTCAATATCAGAGTGGCTGTTGTTCGCAACAGATTGATGGGTGTGAGCACTGAAAACAATAGATTTTAATCAGAAATTCCAAGATTAATTAGTTTTAAAATCTTAAATGACAAATTTTTATTTTTTTAATACTTATTACTTAATAATATGTTAAGTGAGTACATATTAGTAGACATTTAGACTAGTTTTTCGCGAATTCTACGTCCTGCACGGTGTTGAGTATGCGTGCAGACTCTTTGGTTGTCCACCTCTCAGCCTCCAGGATGTGCTTCCTTGGAGATCCACAATCTCCTTCAAGTCAGGATAATCAGTTCGGTTCTCATAGGAAGGTTCTCCTTGGTCCCTGGTTGGATCTCCCAAAGCGTTTGAAGTGACTGCCTACATAGTTGGTTGCCTCATTGTTAGTTAGATGAATGGCCTCACCTCTACCGTGGGATGCTCTAACTCATGATTGTCAATTCTCTGTGATTAGTTTCCTCCCAGTAATTGGTGATGTTTTGTCTTTATTTCTGTTCCTAAAGCATATAATTATTATATGTTAATTTAGTTGTAATAAATTTATATAATATTTATACACCATAAAAAGAATAATTTTTTTATAAAAATAAAAATTGAAACTAGGTATAAAATACATATTAATAATTTAACTTTTTTTATTTTTCTTACCTTCACCTACTCCTGACGTGCACAATAGTTGGCATGGTACACCTTTTTGAGGTTATGGACTCCTGTCTAAATCCAGTGGTACTTATCATATTCCAATCAAGGACTACTATTATTTGTGGGAGGGTCCCAACTGTCGGCTGTGTAAGTGGCACCCATCTTATTCTGGTGGAGAGGTTGTTTAATCATCGAGTCTTCCCCTTTTGCATCAGTCTTCTTCAATATCCCTTTGCTCAAAGTCCTCTCCGTCTTGAGTGGGATTGAAATCTCGGGATTAATGAATGGTAAATCCACATCTCCTTCGTGTGTAACGTGATCATTCAGCTAAATCCGTGGCACTCAATTGAAGTTGATATGATACCTACTCTTTTATGATAGATAGAATCTCCTTTAACTCAAACAAACAATTATCTTTCTATAATTTTTAAATTAAAATAATTTTTTTTTAAAACGTTGAAAGATCGATATAGTCGCTCATATACCTTTTTAAAAAAAATTGAGTTCAATTTAAATAACTAATATTATTTCTCTGATTTTTTCACCTGGTGTAACCTTGTCTTGCTCTCTGCTGGCTGAACTTTGAACCTGAGAGCTCTATCATCTCAGAACTCAATCTACGCTTTGGAGAGCTTCACTCTCCTTGTTAACTGTGGAGTGAACCCGCGCTTTGCTAAGATTTGCCCTTCAATGGCTGACAGAGAGTGTGATGATGTATGGAATTTTAGGTTCATTGTGCTATCGTGGATAATAAGGTAAAAATAATTCACATTAGTAACTAAAAATTTTTTAATGTTTTCTTTCATAAGACATTGTGTATACTTGAAAACAATCATACTTTATACTCTCTATAGAGGTGTTTAAAATTCTTTGATAACGGTAATTACTCAACATCAAGTTAGGGTTTGGTATGTATTTATTAAAGAAATATTAGGTTTAAATTTTTTTTAAATCTGCACTTATTGTGTATATTTCTTCGCTTGAGGTTTGGGACCCTTTGTGCTGGGTGCTTGTAGGAAAGCCCTTCTTCCTTTTGCTCAGGCAGGATGTTTGACACTTGCAACACCAGTGTGATATCTTCCATAAGAGACACCATTCCTACAACTTTTCCCTCAAATCATCAATCAGTCTTCTTACATAAATTTTTTCAAAGAATCACAAGAGACTTAAATAAATTGATGGTATTTTTAATTTATTCTTTTTCCAACACCATAAAAACGTCAATCATCTTTGGGATAAGTGACAAAAAATGTCACTAAAAAATTTCAAATAAAAGTTATATATTTTTACAACTTTTTATTTATAAGATTTTTTAATCTAGATCCATTGGTAATTACCTAATAATATTATGAAATTTATCTTTATTTGGCTTTAAGTCTTTACTATATGCATGGAGGCGAGTTTCTTATCTATGCTCAAGAAGTTGAGGCAATAGTCTTTTTCAACTTCTATTGTAGGTCATAACTCGTTGCCCTCTATTGGCCTTTGGTTTTCCACAGGATCCTCGTCTCTCTTCACAATCAAAGGGTTACAGTGACATTAGTTTTGGATCAGTAAGATTAGTGAATCTTTGGCTCTAATGATTCCAATTATGTCACAGTGCTCTCATTTTAAAATGTGAGCCAGCTGCTCCTTAAGCTTACTACTATAGCAGCGGCTGAAACTGTTCCTCAGAACATACACCTCTTGTCCTGGGTCAAAAAATTTAACCATGGCAGTTAATTATTTTAATAATTTCATTTTTTTAATGTTAATAGAAATGACGACTTAATTTACTTAAATGTTCAGTAAGTTGGATGCTAAATAAAGCTATTATATTAATAGTATATATATTAATAATATCCTTTTTTATATTGATTTTTAAGATTTTAAAAATAATATTATATATTATATATATATATAATATTACTTTATATTTTCTAATGTTCAACTATGTTCTCATTTACAATTATTATCAATCTTATTAATTTGTTAATATATATTTTACTATAATTAATTACTAGTACTAGGTAGGCTTTTCAGATAATTAGTAATTATACTTGGTAATAATTAATTACTTAATACACAATTTAGTA